>VZRF01001259.1:1186037-1411057 GCA_013396875.1 Vireo altiloquus | reverse complement strand
AAAAAAAAAAAAAAAAAATAAGATCATGAGATTGTATAACCTACCCTCATGTCAAGATCAACCCTCTTGAAATCTTCCATCACCTTTTCTTTGACTTCTTTAAATTTCAGTTGTACAAATTTCATGTCACCTGAAATAACAGAATGGTAGCTCACTTTCTGTATTTTTCCCTTTTCTCTCTCTTACTTTTAAAGAAAATTCACAGTTTTTTGCCTTGAGTGCAGGGATACAATACCAGTTTTAGTACTCTTAGTCAGCTGAGGAGTTGAAGTGGCTCTTAAGAAACTGCTATTTTTTTTTTGAAGACAAAAGAAATTTAATGCCTTGGAAAGGCTTCTGTTTACCTGAAAATCTTTGCTTATCCAGAGCAATTCTCCTTTTTGCTACCACCCAGAAGAGAGAACCCTGAATTTAAGCTATGTTGTTTTGAGAAGTGTATCAGTATTTTGATTGTAGTCAAAACCTACTCAAAAAATCTCTTGATCTCACAAATCAACATACGATGATCTCTTGATCAACATACGATCAACACTTCTGCATCCTATCAAGACACAATGAGACTGTCTCTCATCTCTCTCTACAAAAATATTTGCAGAGCCCTTCTCAACAGTACTGTTCCCTTATTCATTTTGGGCTCTATTCCAAAACTGTCCTTTGGTAGTACTGTTTCTGGGGAAGGAAAGAGAGGTTAAATAATGTTCTCCATGGATTCTTTCCAGTCAGAGAATTACTAGCCTTTGTTTACCGCCTCTTACCCCCTCTTCTGTTGTGATAAACTCTCTCAAAAACATTCTATCTGTGCTCTCCTATATCTAGATTCCCTTCTGTTCTCAGCATCACTCTGGGAAACATTACTCCCTTGTTTTCAGCCATTTTCGTTTCTCTTTATCTCTTATATTTCATTTGTTAAGTATGTTTATTCTGTGGAGAGGGATGGATCTCAACTACATACAAGATAAATCTGCCCTTTTTCCTACAGATGTGTCACAGTCTGCCACCCTCATCATCCTTCTATTCAATAACAGTAGTTGTCTGAGACCTTAGAGAGAAGGTCCCCAATGGAGAAGAAAATAGTTACATGAAGTCTAAAGACACTTAAACTTAGTCATAAACTTAGCCTGTTTATGCCCAGTTGTTAATTGAATGAGTCAGTGTATAAAGCTGCTTGTGAATCTCAGCCTAGACTACTGTATGGCACCAAGGGAGCACTTCTTGCTCAGTGCTTGGCCTTTCAGGGGTTTCTCTGTTTGTTTATCTGCCTGCTGACATACCCTCTTCCTGCACCTGCTCAGTCCAAAACCTTGCTTCATCGGAGGACCCTCACAGCTAATGGTGGAAAAGAGGTAACAATGGCAGACTTAGCAGAAACAAAACTGAGACAGCAAGGAAGTTAATTACCAAAAAAAACAACAAAACCAAAACAATAAAAACCAAGAAAACAAAACCAAGAACCACCATTTTAGTCACTGGACAATATAAGTTTGGTGAGCTGCTGACTGCAGCTCTGCTCTATGCCAAAATACTTATAATTCTCTCCTTGTTTGTTAGCTCTCTCTTTGGCTTTCCTGTGCCAGTTCAGATCCATTACGACCATATATTTTAACAATGATGATTTTACGGTCAAATATACAATGCATGAATTCATGGTGGTCAAACCCAAATGCACTCTCAAAATGCTAACGCTTTGGGAAATAGTCCAGAGGGGGGTTTTGTCATAATATTTATTATAGCAATACCACAGATTCTGTTAGCAAAACCACTGCTGTGTCAGCAAGTTCTGGAAAAAATAATAAAAGGAACTATAAATAAAATACATAAATTTAATTAAAGGTTAAATCTTTACAAGAAACCCCTCCTTAAAAGGCACTAAAAGTTTTGTGATTTTATCTTTGTAATATGTTTTGTTTTTCTCTCCAATTTATTTATTTTTTAATCTCATTGCTTATTTACAAACATAGTAATTATTCAAAAGATGAAGGCTTAAAAAATCACTGGATATGAAGTTACTCATCTAATAACTAACCTAATGCCTGCAACAAAAGTTGTACAAAAACACACCACAGAGGCAATCAGGTCAAAAAATTGAATCTCCTACATTTTTTGGTTGCTGCTTTAAAACAGATTTTTTTTCTACTCTGAAAGCAAGATAATCTGTTATTCTGGACATACACAAGAATGCCAAACAAACCAGAAACATTTGAATATATATTATTTCTTTAATATAATTGCTTATAATTTTGAGACATTCCCCACATTCCTGGGCTGCCTTGTTTCAGCATCAGTTTATGTTTTGCAATAATTCCATTCTTTCCTGAAAGTTCCTGTGAGAGGAACTCTGCTTACAAGTCGCTATACACGATCAAAGCTGTTGTTCTTACAGATATCTTTAAATAACATTGTAGACCTTGCAGATCCATGACATAAAAGTGCAGGATGCTATGATTCAGTCTGAGCTTTGCTTCTCAGAAGACAGCCTGCACTGCAGGCAGGTGGACACACAGGATATCTGGTGTCTCAGAACAGCACATTCCAGGAATCCAAGGTAGATACAGATGAGGTTTCCCATCTAAGGCAGGTGACATATCCTGTCCTGCAGAGATGCCTCTCTATGCTCTAAGGTTGTAGAGGACACAGAAGGAATCAGGGAGAGCGGAAGTAGTCCTAATTTACAGTTAAAAGAAAGGAAAAAAGAAAAAGAGAGGGTGGTTTATGTTCTAATCCCAGTGTCAGAAGAAAAGTTGGGAGCAGCCTAAGAGAGAGGTGTATATGCATACTTGTGACACCAGCCCACTAAAGGATGCTGACATACGCGTGGGGAATCTGAACCAGAGATTACCAGCTCCCAAATAGCAGGCATTCAGGGATCTGTTTTCATGTTCTGATAGAAGGTAATGAGTTGCTCGGCATCCAGCAAGCATCTAAAAATATCTCAGAGATTTCAGGGGGATATTGACTCATTAAGACTAGCTGGAAGACAGGTTCTAGCAGCAGAAAGTGAACCAGATCATTTCATTGCTTGCCTTAAGGGAGATGAGTAGGTAATGTAAAAGGCCTGTGAAGTCATTATCTCCAATTTCTCTCCAACTGTGTGCATAGCTAGGACCCAGATGGACCACTATGCATCTGAGACTGGAGCTTCCCTGTCAGGGCTGAAGCCTAGCTGTCTCTCCCAGGCCTTTGATTTAAACATGCCAGCATGAGCCAGTCATGGAACATAAGAGCTTGATAGGTGACAACAGTACGTCAAGAATTTGGCATAAGTCATCTTGCAGTGTGACTGGGGCAAGGGCTAAAGCTTAGGTGGGAGCATGATATGTGTGAAAAATCTCACAGGTATGAAAGCAAGCCACCAGCTTTAGGGGCCTTTGAAAACCTGATAGATACAGGCAACAAACCTGTTACAGAAATGTGGGATCTCTGAGGGACATGTGATTTTGTAGAACAGTCTAAAATGTCTGGGACATGAATCCCAGCTATGAAGCTTGGGTATGTGAATCCCAATCTTATCCTGCTAAATAAAAGACCAGTTAGCTGCTGAAAGGCCTGTCTTAAGTTTTGTGGGTTTATATAACAGAAATAAATAGAAGACTTTAGCATGGGAGGGCTTATAGTTTTATTAATGGGATAATAAAACAGTAAAATGAGTAATGTGTTAATAGGTTAGTTTGAAGTATGCACAGACCAGGTAATAAAATTGTTTAAGTAGCCAATGTCCTTAAAAGATATTAATGCAATCAGATTTTTGAGATCATGGGTTTTGAGGCAGAAGGTCAAGATTTTATGCTAATGTATTATGTTAATTTAAAAGTTAAATTTACCAACTGACAGATAAAATAAGGTGTCTTCAGTATATTATGGACTGCATAATCTTATATTGCTAAGAAAAAGAATTAGCCTTAGTTGTATTTAAGAGCCAACTGCATGTTTGCAGGACAAGGAAGGAACTGAGCAGAGTTCTCCCAAAATAAATTTTCTGATACCTGTCTTTTCCCTAGGTCCTGTCAAATCAAGGAGATTTTAATTATTATACGGAACCAAAAAGTTCAAATAATTACTTGGTTTTCTTAACAGAATGAGAATTTCATCTTCTTTCTTTCTTTCTTTCTTTCTTTCTTTCTTTCTTTCTTTCTTCCTTTCTTCCTTTCTTCCTTTCTTCCTTTCTTCCTTTCTCCTGGTGAAGTACACAGTACTTGCTCTGATAATGTAATTATGCTTGTTGTAATGTTTAAAGAGGTATGCAGGTATTTAATAGATGTGTTGTTCATTGTTTTCCACTCAGCAGTCAGCTGATCCTGTCGTCGTTTGGCAAGAGAATGTACCTTGCAGTCTATGTCTTGATGCTAGTCACTGCACTATGGCCAAGAGCAGCTGTGTCTGAGCTTGCCTTAAATCAGTTGGTTCAGGAGCTGGCAGCAGGTTACCAGTGACAGTGTGGAGTTCAGCACTAGCAAACAGCCCAGCCACTTGCCCTGCAGAAATGTTTCCCATGTAAGATTTAGGCTGCCACAGCCTTAGGTGTTGGAGCTTGGTAAATTGGAAAATGAATCCCTGCAGCTCTACTGAACCAGCATTACTAGACACCTGTCCTGTTAAGAGGAAGTCCCTCTCATCCTTTAACAAAGACAGAAGTTGTATTAGTTCTGTGAAGAACTTCCATACAGGGAAAAAAGATCCTGTGAATTTTTACTGTGGTAATTTAGGGAGGTATGAGAAAAATATCCCACGTCAAAGGCTGCACCAGGGGATGGTGGTTTCTCTCTCTTCTAATACATCCCCTTTCGTGGCACTCTTACAGACTACACTCCCACCTACACAGACCTGGCAATCACTGTCCCTGCCCCATGACTACTGTGTATAACATGCCTCCCCTGCTCTCCCACCAGCCTCTCCAGCGCCTGCCACCATCTCCAGTCAGCTCCACCTCTCACCAGTGAGCACTAAGATCAGGCAAATATGGCCTGATCCTTCAGACTGTTGCCCAGAGAAAGTGGCATTAGTTTTACAGCTAACAAGTCACATATCTTTGGTATAACTCTAATGTATAAACACATCATCCTTCCTGAGAAGAATATGTAGAGCACTGACCCTTTCATGCTTTCCCTGACAATGGCATGACCTTTCACTGTCTCTGCTATGCTATTCAATCCATAAATATTGTCTTTGTCTCTGTCAACAGAGCGACAACACATCTTTGTCTCCAGCTCGGCTGTGCACAGCACCAGCGTGTATCACTGCATGCCCTGCTGAGCCTGGGCTGGTAAGCACAGCATGGCAGCACCACTCACACGGGGTAAGAGGGAGCAGCAGCAGCTGCTGGAGGCAGACTGACACAATGCTGCCACACTCCACCAGTGCAGAAAAGCAACTGAGCATGCACAGCAGCCAAAGGTGAGGTGCTACAGGGATGGTTAACATCATTAACACTTTGGTTACATATTCTAAAGGCAGGCTGCAGCTGAAGCAGATATTTGAAAAACATCAATTTGGTTTACAGACAGTGGAGGTTTCAGGTTTTTTAACCTGACGGCTTATCTGGATTGGTCTTGTTGAAATTTAGTACTTCTCCCATGTATAGCAAAGCATAAAGCATTTTGGATCTGATTTGCTTTGATTTCTTTATCAGCAAAAACAAAATACCTGATGAGCTTGAAAAAAGTAGCAAATGCTTTTACATTCCCCATTAACCAAATCTTTGAAAAAAAGGAACACTTTTGGCAGCAAACAGGAGATTTTAAATTCTCTCCGAAAAAGCCATCACACTTTTTATAGTCACAAAACAGGAATGCTAGTTGGCACAACTGATTAACCTTCTGGTTTCTAGTCAAATGAGCTGCTGAAAAAATGTAGATGTAGGTGGTTAGGAAAAGAAGTAAAAACCTGGTTGAAATAAGCATAGTATTTTTACAATGTTGAAATTCCCACAGTGGACTAAACCCTGCAATTTTCTATTGTGCAATTTTCTAAGACAAGTTGAGTAAACTCAGATAACATCTGTTAAAGTTAGGAAATATCTCTCTACTGTGATTAAATGGCATCAGGGATGCATCATGTTATCAGACACGGGATGGATTCCACTCAGTACAATTAAACATTTACCTTTCTTTCCACCTTCATCATTGATATAGCTCTCTGCCATACTGAAATGGCAAGGTAATAAACACACAATGATAGAACATTATGAGACACCTGTATCTATCAAAGAAATAGCACAGAAATCAATAGCATAGAGGAGGATGATCCTGGGAATTCTTTGAGTGGATGCAGAAAATAGATATGTGCAGGTATGCCAACATCCTCGTGTCTGTTCTGTGACAGATTGTTTCAGCACAGCTAAAGCCCTCACTTTATTGCTTTTTCTCCTATACCTATAATATAAACAACTCTCTGGAGGCCTTGTATTTGTTTCACTTAAATATTTGGCTTTGTATCTATCGGAAAATACATTTCCCAGCTACTTTCTTATCCTCCTGACGTCACTTGGTTTTCATAACTGAGTAACGTGTCTGTTCTGCAGGAGATATAAACTCTTTCATATCAAAGTCATTGACACTAATCAAATATCCTAATTTCCCAGGCAGGAAAAAGTACAAGACGATGCCTTTGAGAAAGCAAACCAAATACTTGTGACTTATGTCATTCCTAAAACAAAAATACAGTTAAAGACTGAGGCAATGAGAAACTGCCATTGAACTTCAGTACAGTCTGAGCAAAATAATCCTTTAATTAGCCAGAACTGAGTTGTCACTATTACTAAAATGCATAATAATAAAAATACCTTCTATTTTATTACTCTAAAATTGAAAAAGCCACACATATTTTGTATAGCAATGATGTGATAAAACTGTTAAATTGGATCAACTCAATTAAAAAATTATAAAAGGTTCTCCTCAATCTGGAATTTTAAGATTTACCTTTTCTTTTTTTACATTAATTGAAAAAAAAAAACCAAACAAAAAAAACCATTTTGACCCAAATTATTGAACTTCTTATTTTAAAAGAATTATGAAAAAAGTCTGGGACCATTTCAGAATTGTTTATTGTTTAGGTGAGGACAGTAAATTCATTTCCTCAAGAGGAGCTTCACTAAAGCTAACTGGCATTTTCCAACAGTGAAATTCATTCTCAGTTAGCCGTATTTCAGATGTATAAGAATCACAGACCCAACCCTGAACTCAGCCATGCACCACAAAAAAACCACTCAAAGGTAGCATGGGCAAACAAAGTACGTGAAGTATGACTAACTGAAAACAAAAGAGATAGATGCCAGACTGGTGAACAAGGACAAGAATTAAATTAGCTGTTAAATCCACAAAGCAGCCACCATTTGGGGGTTTTACTTCTACACTGCTCTGTTGCAAAGCTTATTTATTTAAAACATTTGTGTAACTCCCCAACCCCCACATGAGAACAGAGAAGGATACTTACTACTGAACTACAGTAAGAATAGGAAAACTTAAGCAAAATACTTTTTAAAGTGTCAATCACAAGAGAGTAGTAAATATGCTTGTCCCAAAAAGACTACCATTAATTTTAACGAGATCTTCTCATGTGTAACATTTACAGGTTTCATTCTAATGGCTAAATTGTAGCATGTGCCGCTGTTGGTAATAATAATAAATTTCTTCTTTAATATTGTTGTACTATAAAGTAATTATTGGTGCATTTAATGTGGAAGCAATAGCTCTGGAGTTTACTTGCTACTGTATCCAAAATATGTTCAAGTCTAGCTGGCTCCCTGGACAGGTGTGGCTATCCACATGAGCTATTGGACCTTGGGATGCATCCAGGATTTTGGACATATTTGATTCCTCTGCTCAAATGATCCATTTACAATCAGGTGAACTGGGAATAAGGCTAGAAGTTTTACCACTGGATCATTAAGTCATATTCCACATCATCTGTAATTCTTATTTTCTGTGAACCAATACAATTTCAGACCAATTGCTCGAGGGAGAGTAATGATGAAAGAAGTTCTATGTTGTTCATTGAAGAGTTTGACCACTAAGAGAGTGTTGTATTGATGCTTTGAAACACAGCAAATCACTAAAAGCAAAATATTATCATTCTGCCCTTGTCTTCTGACCCTTCAAACAAAGTAACACGTAACTGGTAACCAAACAGAACGACCCAGATCTCCTTTTGTGAGGAGACCAAAATGTCTTTGAGGCTTTACTTCATCAGACAGATACTGTACTATCAAGCCTGACTACAGCCTTACCTGGTAAAACCAGAGCTAAATCCTAATGCTGGGCATGGTCTGAGAAGTTATGGATCATCTGATAGGGAGAGAAGCATGGATTTGAATGCATCTAAGTTTTCTGGTAAGTAAAATTTCTTCTATTTACTTGAGGTTTTTTTCTGTGTGATAAAAGGAGCATCTTGTAAGAAGTTAAGGTGCTAGAAGAACAGTGTCCAGACATGTCAGGACACCAATGGACTCAGGAAGCAAGGGGGACCTTGGAATGCTTGGAAGTCCAAGGTGACCTTGCAATGTTTGGAAGTCTGCAGTGGCAGAGTCCTATGAACTCTTTTCTCCTTCTTCCTGTTAGGAACAGAATGAGCTGATGACATTGGCCACTTCCACAATCACAGCTTTACAATCAAAACATTACAGAGAGTTATGCTGGATATTAGAGATTAAAATAATATACTCCTGTATGTGTATTGAACTTTGCTTTTTAATATTATTTGACCTGCAATGTCTGCTCAGTAGCATGAAGGTTTAAATAGAAAGTTGTTTTATTTCACCACAGTCTGTTTAAATGTTTGAACAAGCTTAATTCACCTCTTTGCTTGGTTGCACTTTCGTAGCCTTTTCCCATCTGCTTGTCAGCTCTCTGAAAGGTCCCTCTCAGACTGGCCAACGTAAACGCAATCAAATCATGTGGGGAAAAAATCAAAAACAAAAAGCTGAAAAAATAAAAGACCTTTCCATCATGCAATTGTGATTTAAATTTGTATGTATCCAAATATTTCCTTTGGTAAAGCTTTTCACAGTCCCCTGTGCAAGGCAGCAATCAGCTGTTAAAAGCAGATAAATGAAAGAATGGAAAATTATAACACATTCCACCTGCATATTGGCTTTAACACAAACATCAATCATTTTCCAAGGTAATTAGTATTGTGCTGGCCTGCAGGGACCAGGCAAATGAAAAGCGTAAGATTTAATGCTCTATGCAACATGCATAACAAACACATGCACATCCACACATATGCACACATCCAGAGCAAAGGGGTTTTCACAGATAAAGAGTTTGCTATAAAAGCTCCATGTGAATGTGATAAATCTCCTAAGACAAATTTAAGAACTAAAGAGCCATATACTGATCACATTTATACAGAGGCAAAACCAGAAAAACACCACTGATGTCCACACCATTTCTCAAAGCTCACAGAAGTAAATGAAATACAAATCTGGCTCAAAGACTTTGCCAAGTTCTCAGGCAACAATACTTTCTTGATTAAGCAAGGCTATGAAGAAAAAGAAGCTATTGTCCAAGCAGCTGGCAGCAGATTGATTAATAATAGCATAGTAGACATCTGAGACATGCTAAAAGTTATTGAATTCATTAAGCTAAATTCTGTTGCAACTTGAAATCACTAAGAGTCTTGCCACTGATCATTGTTTAGGCAAGCCTGTCATTATTTCCCATACAAAAAAGGCAATAAAGCAGTAGCTCCTAAAAAACATTGAAAACCAAAATTGGACAGAAATCTAGGAAACACGCAAGATGTGAAACCATTTCATTTTAAAAGCTGAGGATGGATAACAACTCTAATAACAACCAGAGTAAAAAGGTTTATGCTACAATTCATCACCTACATTTAATCCAAACATGCTATTAGCTAATATAGTAATACACTCATAACGGATGGGTCTTGTCTTTAAAATATTTTTGTTTTCAGCACACACACACACACCCCAAAGGCAAATGAACAAGATATTGATCTCACGGTCACATAAAGAAGTTCTAGGGTCCTTTTTGAGTCTATGCACAAAGGAAAAATAAAACTACTTTCACTATTGTAATTAACATAAAAAGCTGGAAAAGGATGTGCAAGCCATCATGTAAATAATGTAGCATACAAATGATTAGGAGGATGTCAGACAAATATTTTTAAGAGTCCCTGCAGTTTTAATTCCTTTTCTCCCTCCATTTTTTTTTCTTTCATTGTCATTCTGATTGAAGTCACAAACGGTTCTGACACCAAAATCTCAAAGCACCTTGGCAACTTGATGCAGAAAACCTAACACACTTGTGACTATTACTGCCACAGCACTGGCAGTCAGTTTGTGCTCCATGCAATTCAGAAAGTGTGAGATTAACCTGGTCATTGAGAAATTCACCTGCAACCAGCATAAGCAGCACTTACAGCTGCAGAGCAAAACACAGGTCATGCTCACTATAATGAGCTCTGGAGAAAAAGGCCAAAAAAGAGGAGGGATTTCTTGCCTTCCTTAAATCCTGAAATGAGGAAGATTGGCCCTTCAGCTATTGCTCTGGGATAATGCAGAGACTAAACCAGAGAGTCACTGCTATGCTGTAAATGCCCTTTTCATGTATAATGGAAGGATAACATATTGCCCACACCAGAAGGCAGAGTTGGTGCTGTGGTCTGAATAAATCCTCTTGTGCCCAGCTCAGGTGTGGGAAGCAGTATTGTCCAGTATGGCCTGACAGACTGTCTAGACTAACAGGCAGGCTAACAAAGCTGGGGGAAAAGCTTTTTGAAGTGATCAAACTGCATTTGATACCAAAAGATGTTGCTCAGGAATATCTCTAAATCTGCACATCTCTGTTACTGGAAGTAAGAAGTGGAGGAGGTGTCAGAAGATCATCCTGTTTGCCTGCAGCACATGTGACAATTCTGGAAGCGATTCTCCATGGCCAGTGCTACAGGCTCATAATCCACATGTTATTATTCATCCTCCAGAACAGGAAACAGCGAGTGAAGCAGAGTACAAGCAGACTGGGACTGGAATGTGCATGAGGTAGAAGACCCTGGAAAAGACTGGGTGAGGAGATCAGTGTGAGTGACAACAAGGATAAGAAAATAGATATTTAACCTGGATCTCAGGTATGCATTAGGTGATTGATGATCTCAAGACAAGAAGCTCATGGAGAGGGAGGAAACTGCACAAGAAGTTTGAAGCCTGGGACTGCGAAGTGTCGTTGGGGAGGGTGCAACAGTAGGCCACAGGCAGAGAGACAGCAGCTAGATGAGGAGGTAGGGAAAAAGATCAGAGGGAATGGCTAAGAAGGAGCCTGCTATAGAAACAGAGCAGGGAAAATGTGAGTTATGATCCCATACGTTGCTGTTCTTCCAGTATTTCCTCACATGGGAGCCAACAACTTTGTAATTTATGCATCCCCTTAACCCCCTTGGAGGTCTAGTGAAAAATAAATTTTGCAGAAATGAGGTCAGTTTTGCACTCCTTCCAGGGCTTAGGCTGTTTCTAGTCTATTCTTTCCCCCATGCTGCAGATGACCCAGAAGAAAGGACACCTATCCAACAGTGGAGAATATTGTCCAGGCTTTGCTGTTGGGATTGGTCATCTTGCAAAGAAACTGGTAATAAATTCAGTGATTCTAAGAGACATCAAACAGAGAAGTATATCTATTCAGAAGCAGTAGCAGTATTTCTCACTTAAAATTCAGGAACTGGTAATAAAGACACTGTGTGTGGAGGATTTTTGTTTGTATTCTTCTATTTTGCTTTTATGTTTCTGTTCTTGAAGAAATCTTTGGAAAATAGCATTTTATTCAGATCTGTCACACAGCTGACAGCTTGCTGCTGCTATCAGGAGATACATCTCATTTCAGTTGAGCTGATTTGACAGACACTTGTAAAGTTTCTCTGCTTTGTGTCTCAGCTCCAGGAGACATGCTTACAGAAACAGAGCATTCTATCTATTCCACTTGTGACTAACAGATTATTATTATTTGTTTCTTATCCCAAACAATCAATACTTGGCAGTCTGTCCTGAGACACACTGCTTACAATTCTTTCTCCTGTTTGCTAGATAAACTTTTCCCTGTTATTAACTTCATTTTCCTGCACATAAAGCTGGCTGGTGAGGCTCTTTGGGACATTGCTGTCAAAATGATTTTTCAATAGAAAACATTATTTTTGCAAAACTTTTTGTTGGGAAAATGGAGTGAGTTCCCAGCACTTAACTTGCTTCAAGGGCCAGGGCAGATCACAGAATATGTTACTCCAGAAATGTGACCTAACTCAAGGGTCAGACATCACTGTGTGGTGCCCTATGGTAGGAGATGGCAAGGGGGCAACAAAACGAAAACAAGGACAGAGGGATCTGCAGATGATATTTCTGTGACACTCTGCTGCATCCTATAAACATGTTTAAAATGAAAATTTAATTGAAGTCAGATTTCAGCACCTTTTAACAGATATTTTTTGGAATAACAAAAGGAATCTGTGGTCTCACTTCAAACCATTTACCATATTTAAATAGTGGCAGTATAGTACCAGTAAACCCTGATATATCCAAGGTGTGATAGTTCAAAATGCAAGCCTGGTCATATGATTTTAAGTGGATGCTGGGCTTTGTCTTGTTTACACATCCTTTGTGAAGCAAAAAACTTCTCATTAAATTTTTAACCTGTTTTATGATTTAACTGGATCCTGAACTTTTTGTTGCAGGGCAAATACAACTTTGCACCTCTGACTTGAATCTAAAACCTATTATGATCCTGGTGGTCTCACCCTCAAAAAACCTGTAAGAACCTGTCCTATGTGCTGCAGGACTGCAAATGGGGTCAAGGCAGGCAAAGCCCCAAAACCTTTCATTGCAGGCTCACCTCTGCTGAGCCCTCTCTGACAGCAGTGAAAGCCATAACTTGAAAGAGAGTTACTGACAATCTCCAGGACTTCAGAGCTATTTGATAATCAAGTCCCTCATTTCCACCAGTTTAACAGGGCCAAAAGAGGCTCAGTGCACATGCACATAGACAAGCAGACAAAAGCCCATCTGCACAGCCAGCCAGCCCCATGGGAATGGCATGTTCCTTTGTCCATGGCAGATAATCAAAGGTGATCATAGTTATTTCCAAACTCCTTATTTCAGCTGAGAGCTTTTCTTAGCAGGGAGGCATTTTGTACATATTGCATAGGCACAGGGTGTATTCAAGTCCCTTTTCCTCATGTCACACCAATCCTTTCCTCCTCCAAGCTTTCATCCCTAAAGGAGGTCCTGTCAAGCTCAGGCACAGAACACTATTTCAAGGAAGTTTTAACAATTCCTTCTCTTTTCTTTTCCTGGGCTGTTGCTCTATTTAATTCACAGGAACATTTTAAATAAATGATCAAAAAATTTGAAGTTATGTTTCCAAAGCATGAAAGAAAACAATAAGTGGCTTTGGGACTTCTGGTCATCTGCTTTTGGTAAGCTATGGAAAGCAAGATTAAGGTGTCCTTGAGGGTATTTTCTAAGGCTACGACACTAGAGTATTCTCTTGACACAGTCTGAGGAAGGAAAAAGAGAACAAAAACACTGCTGGATCTCAAGGCAGGGCTGCAGATCAAAGCATCTCCCTCAGCGTTACAGTGTCCACCTCTTGATTCCTCTTTTGGCTTGCCCTGTGTTTCCAAGCAGAGAGTCATATACAGCTTCTAGTTTTAGGAAATGTACAGCACTAGCAACACAATCATAGTTTCACCGGTCAGATTTTCCCAGGAGGTCAACTGCAGAGCAGCTGCCCCTACTCACACAGACACACAGACGCACAGACACACAGACACACAGACATGCACACTCCTGCATTCCCAGGCGGTCACATGAGGGAGTGACCACAGGCACTATTGCACCAGCCTGGGCTAAATGTAACAACAAATCTGACTGGCACAAGAAATAGAATTAGCACAAAGGAAAAAGCTACCTGAAGCCACAATACAGACATGGAAAATGTTGCTGAATCTACAAGTTCCCAAAACACAGGCTTTGCAGCAGTAGACATAATGAGAAAGGATTTGTTACAGTATGGTCGTACACCCTTTGCTTCACAGCTACTCCGTCCACCAAACAGAAGCCTTTTATTTGCCTTTTGAATCTGAACTCAGCATTTCTGGTGGTTTTACTATTGCCTTTCATGTAGAAGGGCTTTTTTCTACAGGACTGTATCTACCTCTTTTGTTTCTCAAAAATGAATTCTTTGCAGGAATAAGATCCCTGTGGGGCATGGTGTGTAATAGGTCTTGTCAAACTTGTGACAGAAGCTGAACGTGCTGTCAGGCAAGGAATGCTGGAAGAGATGTTATCTGGTCTCCTTGCTAGGGCTGTTGAAATCAAGGCTGGTCTGGCTGAGCCCTTCTCTGCCCTGCCACAGATGTCCACTCCAGCCCATGAGAGAGGATGAGGCACACTGGCCAACAGGTTATCACTCACCACAACCTCACTTCCTGTCCCTGAGAAAACAAGCCCTGAGTTTGTCAAATCACACACACACATTAACATGTACTTTGACCAAAATCTCAGTGTATCTCTCCTTTACTGTGAACCACTTCATCTGCAAAAAAGGGATAAAAATAAGACTTCACATTACAGGATTATTTATATATCATAGAATCATATAATGGTTTGGGTTGGAAGGGCCCTTAAAGATCATCTAGTTCCAACCCTTCTGGCGCCAGAACAGGTTGCTCAGACCTCCAGCAAACTTGGCCTTGGTAACTGCCAGGGATGTGACATTCACAAGTTCTCTGGGCAACCTGTTCCTGTGCCTCACCATCCTCACAGACAGAACTTCTTCCTAATAACTAATCCAAACCCAGACTCTTTCAGTTTGAAGCCATTGCCCCAAGTACTGTCACTGCATGCCCCTGTAAAAAGTCGCTCTCCATCTTTATTGTCAGCTCTCTTCAGCTACTGGAAGGCCACAATTAGGTCATCCAGAAGCCTTCTCTTCTCCTGGATGAATACCCAGTCTCTCAGCCTTTCCTCACAGGAGAGCTGCTCTATCCCTCTGATCAACGTGGTGTCCCTTCTCAGGACTCCCTCCAACAGGTCCATGTCCTTCTTGTGCTGAGGACCCCATAGCTGGATGCAGCACTGCAGCTGGGGTCTCACCAGAGCAGAGCAGAGGGGCAGAATCCTCTTCCTTTCCCTGCTGCCTGTGCAGCTTTGGATGCAGCCCAGGGCACATTTGGCTTTCTGGGCTGTGAGTGCCCATGGCTGGGTCACGTTCAGCCTCTCACCCACCAGCACCTCCAAGTCCTTCTTGTCAGGACTGTTTTGATCTGTCCATCCCCCAGCCTGTGTTGATAACAGAAATTGCCCTTGGTCAGACAGGACTTTCCCTCAGTGAAGCTGTGCTGTCTGTCTTGAATCATGTCCCTGTCCTCCATGTGCCTTGGCACAGCTTCTAGGAGGATCTGTTCCATGATTTTCCCAGGCACAGAGGTGAGGCTGACAGGTTGTAGGTTCCCAGGAAATTAATTAATGCATTTATCCTCATTTAGAAATGAATTAATTATTATCTATGAAAATTTTGGTTCATTTTAAATGGAGCTGCAGTGAAAAACAAAAAAAAAGTTATTCCAGTGCTAGGGTTGGTAGAGCAGCATTTGGTCGAACTTCAGGATTATGCAGAAAATTACGCAGAACGCTGTAAGAAAATAAAGACTAAAAGGTACACTTCCATACAATCAGAAAACATATTGTACTGTTTATACACACAAAGGTTCCATCTGGAGTGTCCTTTTTCTGACTGCAAAATTTTAAATCAGTAGTTGTAGATAAGAACTCTCTATAGCTTGCCAAAAGCCAAAACAAGGAGATTTTTTTTCTAAGTATAACAGTTTGAACATGCAGAAAAGGAAAACATCCATGATGGTGCTAGAGAGCGGAACAAGACCTGGAGTTTGTGAAGATGATCCTAATGGAAAGCTCACAAACAGCTTCACAAGTAAATCTTACTTCCTCTTCTAATGAAAATCCATCACCACATACCATACCTGAGACTTAACCCATTATCATCAATAGAATACTTTTCATCAATTTCAGCCTTGAAAGCAGTATAATAAGTGAAAAGTAAGCAAAAGGTGTTTTCATTGAAGAAAACTTTCTACCAACAAGATCTACCAAGACAGGGATATTTAAAATTGCAGTGCTCCTTCACTGAGATTCTTGCACGAGTCACAGAAATCTTATTCCACAGAGACATCATTGCTCTGTAATTTAAAAGCAAGTGAAAATCAGCACTTAATCAGATCAGAATGTCTTAGTCAGACGACATGCACATTAAGACAACAATACATTATAAATCCATTTAGTAGAGCACCCTTCAGGTTGATTTACTCACTTTCAGAGCATACTGTCTCGAGAAGAACCTTTAGAATAGCACTTACAGCTCTATTACATGACATGGATTTTCAACTAGAGTCAGCAGAAATATCATTTAAAAGTACTTCAAACTACTTCATTATTGACATGATGCCCTGGCTGCAGTTTTCACTCAGATAGCCATTGTCATTAGTGGAACTGCTCTGACATTCTCTGATATAACTCTCAAGAACAGTTATGCTCTAATTCAGTAACTTACAGAGCAATGCACCTCTTTTATGAGAGATGGGAAGGAAAAAGTAGAAAATCCCTCTCTCCTGCTTCAATTATTTTGTTGCTTTGGTTAGCCATAGAGCTATGCCTTGCTTGGAAAGTTTCTGTAAAGTGAGAAAAGTTGGATTTACCTCAATGGACTGTGGGTGGGTGACACCCACAGAATTTATTAACACGGATTCTTCACACAGCTACAACACCCTAATTCCTTGTGTTTCACTCACTGAAAGGGTCCAATTAGTGTCTAAAGAGCAAACATTTCTGATTAGATTTAGAAAACCTGTCTTCTTCTCACCTTCACTCATGTAAAATACACTCTTCCTGAAGGCAAAAGGCTTTTTGTCTATGACAAAATAGGCATTACAGTTGAATTAGTTCCTTAATTTGGAAGTCAGCTAATCAAAACACATATCAAGTGTCTAGGAATACCTGAACAGGTGGAAACAACAAATCGACATTTCAAAATTACACCCCATTTTGTCATTACAATACAAGTCAAATTTACTGATGGAAAAAAGCAGTGAAGGGGGAAGAAGGCCCTTACACATATAATGTAGCCATCAAAATTGTACCTGGCATTTGAACACATGCACACATGCTTCCTGTACTAAATAGGGAAAAATTTAGGAGTTCTTATTTCTCTGAATTCCCAGAGGGCTATCTCTTCTAGATTTGACAATCTGTTGCATTTTTGCAAACGGAAAGTGAGAATTCTACACCAAGTATCTCCAGGAGCTTCCAAACATCCTTACTGTCACATTATGGTAACAGTGAACTTCCTCAGTGCCTTCCTAATTATTGCAGTTATCTGTCAGCCTGATCCTCAAAGCACAAATTTATCCTGCCAGGAAATAAAGAAGAAAGAAATTAAACAGTTGGTGGGAGAACTGTATGTTCACCATACTTCAGAAGAAAAAAGCAGGGGGAAAGATTTCCTTCTCCTTCCCAACCAACACATATAATAAATAATATAATAAATAAAAGTGTTTTGATAAAGCTCAGTATGTGCAGCTGTGTTCAATAGAGTGAACCACTGTAGATCACAACTAAAGTGGCTGGCATGTGAAGATCCTAAATATCAGAGAGAAACCAGCAGTGAGCCATAAAAAATGGATAAAAAATTCATAGCCTGAACTACATTTTAACCAGCAAGGCTTTGTATGAACTACAAAGGGATATGGGTTATGTGGGATTTTTTGATAAAAAATTATCCCTCTTCCCAAAGCAATTTTTCAACCAGGCCCCAAATTTCATTTGGATAACATGATGGTATAAACACAGACACCTTCAGAACTGTGACAGCTGTAGGTCACTTGTCCTAAGAAAACTATTATTTCACACAGCAAGATATAAGCATTAACCCTTAAAGGAACAGCTTGTGAAGACAGAGTTCAGCACACAACTAACAATAAATCCACTAATGTGCTGTTAGAAATCTGTTCTAGAAAGAAGGTTTACCTTTCAGGAAGACCTTCAACATTTTTTGACCCACTGTGCTTTATGCATTCATACATGCATATTCATCAGCTCTGGAACTAAGTGTTTGTAGCACCTTTAGCTCCAGGAGTTCAGTAAATGGAGAATATTCTTGGCTGGCAGCAAAGTGGGGTCACAGTGAGTCCACACACACGCTTATAAATGTAAGCCATGCATCAATCTGGATGACCCCTGCTAACCCAAGGCCTTCTCTTACCCTCTCTATCAGTCATGACCCCATCAAACCACGCTGTTGTTAACAGAACTGCTTCAATTGTGATGCTGAAACACCTTCAGTATCAGCATCTCCATCACTTGTTTGCTTTAAATCAAGACTGCCTGTAATTTAAATGTAGGTTATCAGCCTTAAAATAGAAATCACTGACTAAAATTTGACGGCCCGCTATACATCACATTAGATGATCCCGGCCTTAAAATCTTATTAATTTTTGATAAAAAATAAGTTTTATCAAATTCTGTCTTCTCTCTAATGGTGCTACATTAAGATCAATTACCAGGTTCTGTTATGCAAAATACTTCAACACAGTCTTACAGAATAAGTCCATAAGAGGCAATGTCTATGGACAGGAGTAGAAATGCCCTCCACTTTGCAAATTTTATTCACCTCATAAAATATCTCTCTGTCTCCCAAATTAAGCCTCAGTATTCATAAGTACTCAGTACCCCTGATATTGCTCTATATCCATGAAAGTGTAAATAGTCTGCTACATGAAATTCCTCAGAGGCTTGCAGCTTACTGGGCAATGCATACTTCCTGTTCCTGCCTGATGATATCGTAGGCAGGGAAAGGGCACTTCCTCTGAAGCCATGCAAATCTCTCACACTGTCCATGGATTTACTAAATAACACAAGGTTCCCAAAATCTCTTATCTGTTAAGTCAAACAATTGCATGTTTCTTAAATTAACATAAGAATCACTGAATCCAAGAATAATCTGAGCTGGAAGGGACCCTCAAGGATCACTGAGCCCAGCTCCTGGCCCTGCACAGAATAGCCCCAAGAGTCACAGCGTTTGCCTGAGGACATTGTCCAAACATTTCTTGAACTCTGTCAGGCTTGGGGGGGCTGTTACCACTCCCCTGGGGAGCTGTTCCAGTGCCCAGCCACCCTCTAGGTAAAGAACCTTTTCCTGATACCCAGCCTAAACCTTCCTTGACACAACTTCAGGCCATTCCTTGAGTCCTGTCGCTGGAGGAGAACAGAACAGTGTCTGTCCATCCTCTTTCCCTCACAAGGGCTGCATTCTGTGTTAGGGCAGAATAATAAGGCAAAAAAATTTTCAAGAAGACTTTGTAGGAGATAGTGGAAACATCTCTCAGCACACTGGCCTTTCCCCCACCCGTCTTTCTCCATGCGGAGTTGCATCTTACTAAATTATTCGCATTTCCATCCCATCACCAGTTTTCCATGTCACCTATATCTCAGCTTTTCCCTCTACACTGTCTCACTGTAGACAACCTAGGTTGAAACAGGAAATCAATAAATTCTGTGGTTCTGTCAGACTTTCAAACCCACAGTACTTAGGTGAATTTTAATTGGTTAACCACAGAATGGACAAAAATCCATTAACGTGTGCATAGTCCATCTGGATACAATGCTTCATCTAATCAGTTTTTTAACAACCCCAATGACAGCGATGATGATAGTTACTGTGTAGTGAAATAGCATTAATAGTATTTTACATTTATATTTTTACTGCACAGGAGAATTTTTTAATTTAATTTCAATTCTAATTATATAAGGTCTGATTGAAAATAACAAACCTAAAAGGAAAGTGATCTCATTTAATTGTAGTGTTTGGTTACACTTAATTTTTAAAGGTTGCTTTCACTTTATTTTTTATAACTGGCTGGGGGTGGGGGGGTTAATGACAAATAGTAAGGGGGTAGCATTTAAAATCCTACTCAGCAACCTGACATGTCTCACTACCAGAAAGTGCAAACAGTGAATGAATTATGGGCTTCATTTATCTTTCTCTTTCTATCAGCCGTGTGTTACATTAAGAAACTCACTTATTCTGAGTGCTGTTGGCTCAGCTCCTTTTGGAGCTGGCATATGTTACATTGCAGTGACTGATCGCTGTGTACTGCTGCAGCACTATGACAAAGGGGATGACTAGCAAATGAATAAATGTCTCTGGGAAAGGAAGGCCAGAATATCCACCAGTTCGAGACTAAACACAATAGTGTTTGTCACTGAAAACTCACAAAACACAGTCCAAGAGCATAATGACAAGCAGCGTTGTCATTAGAGATTGCACAGTACTGTCATTTAAAGAAACAGACATAAACCTCAACATCCATATAAACCGGTTAAAACTATCTTCATTTTGAAGGCAATTTAAGACATAGGGGTTAAATAAATCAAGTAAGGTGATGTAGCAAGTCAGTGGCAGAGCCAAGAATACAATACCAGATTCCTTACTCTACACCTAGTGCTTTTATTACTGCAACACTGGGCTAAGATAATAAGAGGCTACAACCTGATAGGAATTAAAACATCCCATAAGTTCTACTTTCAAGCAGGGTTTGGAGTGTGCATTTCAGTGCAAGGTTCACATCAACCCCAGCTCCTGCTCCACAGCTATTGCAGAGGTCATGACCACTTCTTCTCTTTTCTTTCATTCTTCAGCCTGATAATTGTCTCTTTAGGGATTATTAAATATGGTTGTACTATACATTTAAAAATGTGAAAAACTCATTGCTCTTTCACTGGGATATTGTACAGTTAAACAAGAAAGATGTTTTCTCCATGTAACATCTACTACTGTTATGCAGCTGACCAATACCCTTCAATCTTCCTAAGGCAGAAGAACCACAGAAAAAGAATTAGTACTAGTAATATATTAGTGGAAAGGGAGACGAAGCAGCAGCAAATGGATTGAAAAGCCTACACCCCTAACCCTTTGTGGGAAGTGAGATGAAAATCTATGAGCAATAATGGATAACTGAACAGATGGGTTATTATCTTCATTGAAGTACAGCATTTCCTCAGGTGAATGGCATTACTGGTTGATCAAGATTGGCACTTTGCTCTCAACAGTAGCCATTCCTGAGTGCTCAATTTATTAACGAAAGAAAATAAGATGAAATATATATAGCCATTGAGAATTCACACTGGCATATGATGATAGTTCATCTCTCTGAGTCAAGGGAGGAACACACTCTTCAAATTTTTCCAGCACATTTCATTTTGAAAATAAGACCCTCCAAACCAATTTTAAGTCCAAGTTCAGATTAAAGTCATCAACAGACTCAGAATTGATATAAACAGGAGATTTTGATGTAAACAAAACATCAAAATCTAAGCAGGGCAGATGCAGAGAAAATCATAGGTCTTGGTCCTCAGCTACTAATCCAGAAGGAAGAACTGTACTATATATCCACAGAGTTTCCGAGGAGAATCCTCCAAAGTAATGATATTTCAAATCAGCCTTAGTTCTCCTTCTTGACACACAGATGAGAGACAAGACAACTTGTTGGACAAGTTAACCATGAGCCTGCAGTGTGCCCTTGTGGCCAAGAAGCCAGTGGTATCCTGGGATGCATTAGGAAAAGAATGGCTGGGTAAGGGAAGTGATCCTGCCCCTCTGCTCTGCATGGCTGAGGCCACATCTGAGTGCTGTGTCCAGTTCTGGGCTCCTCAGTCCAAGACAAGGAACTACAGGAGAGGGCCTAGCACAAGGACATAAAGATGATTAAAATACTGGAGCATCTCCCTTATGAGGAGCATCTAAGAGAGTTAGGCCTGCTTAGATGGGAGGACAGATAACTAGGAGGGGACCTTAGGAATGTTTACAAACATCTTAAAGGGAGACATCCAGCAGAGCAGGTCAGACTCTTTTCAGTGCTGCCCAGTGACAGGACAAGGAGTGATGGGCACAAAAAGGGGTACAGGAAGTCCTATCTAAATATGAGGAAAAACATCTTTACTGCGTGGGCAGCTGAGCACTGGGACAGGTGTGGATTCTCCTTCTATGGACACATTCAAATCCTGTCTGAACGCAATCCTGTGCAACCAGCTATAGGTGAATCTGCTTTAGCAGGGGGGCTGGAGTGGATGATCTCCAGAGGTCCCTTCCAACCCTGACTATCCTGTGATTATATGAAGGTCAGGCTGCAGGAAATGAAGGCCAGAAAAGAAAAACTATTTTAATTTTTAAAAAAATACCAGAATGGGGAAACTCTTCTTAAGGATTATCTCACACCCAGAAACAAACTGTTCCTGATAGACATTTTTGCCTTAAGATTTTTCAAGAGTCTGGATGTGGATTGAAATTCTGTGCTGTGGTTTTTTTAATTTTTAAACTGACCAAGGAGTAATTTCAATCATTTCTTACTTCTCCACACTGAAAAACCTTCAGTAGCAATGTCTGAAGCAATTTTACCTCCTTAATGATGTCTACACTGTAACAGTATCCCAGGGACAAACCTATCTCTTCCCACTGACTTATTAAAGGTAGAGAGGAGTGTAGGTCATGTTTCATCAAGACATCTTGTGTAGCATAGCTTTTTTCTTATTTGTGTACACAGTAAGAGTCAGGTTTTGGAGCTGTTAAATTGGATTTTAAATGCTTTGACAGATATTACATTTTAAATGGGATTAACCTCTCTCTTCAACCTCTAAAGCCTGAACGAATTATTAAATATATCCTGCAATGATACCAACAAACAGTTAGAATCCACCAGGTGAAAACTTGAATGTTGTAGCCTTAGGCGATGCACAGCTAGACAGGGAGCAGAGAAGAAAAATAGCATGCATAAACATGAAATGAATTAATAGACTCAACCAGGAACAAAACTGCCACGCTACCCTAAGAAGATGCAATGACACATGGCAAGCTCTGATGCACCAGGTGTAGCATGGGAAAACCAGGAGTGATATTTCTTCAAGAGAAGAAGCCCCAGGGGAGAAATGAGCTTCTTCTCCCATAAACTCATGTCAGAAACACAGACAGTCTGCCAGAAAATTAATCTTACCTATGCATCTAATTTTTCTCTCTTGCAACAGTAGAAGGAAACTCTTTGGAGGCAGCTACTATTTAAGATTGGTCAGAAAACAATATTTTTTTTATGCCAAACAGCCAGGGTCTTAAAAGGAGTTCTTGTATATCAAGAGAAGATGTGGGGTCTAAATTCTTTTAGGAGGGGAGAGGGTTTGCACTTTACATTTTCTTGTAACTTTTTTGATGGAAAATGGTGTACTTCCTCAGAACATCCAACTTTTCATAGGACAGGTCAGCTTCATGGATATGTGCAAACTTCAGGGTTTAGGTCAATGTCCTAAGGATCAAGCTACTGGCCACGCTGTCAAGAATTGGTCATTCACTGTTCTATGGTGGTCTGACCCAAACTTTACATCAGAAATTTTCTTGAGGAAAGAAGTTGGTCAGAACACATATATTTTTAAGAACTTCAATTTTTCACTGAGTTCATTTTAAGAAAAGAGATTTTGATGAAAACATCTTGCTCAGTCTTTTCATGAACCAAAATTCTTCATTTTTAATAGCTACAAGATAAATCTCTGCCCTCACCAACACGCATGTTTCTGCCAAGCCATTCCCAGGCAAAACAGAACAAAGCAGGGCAAAGGCTATCATTGCCTAGAAAATCTGTATCCATGCCTTTATTTCTTCCTGCTGTTGCTGCTAGAGACAAATGATCTCAAGAGCTGTATTTCTTCAAAGCAGGATGAAATTATTGTCTTTAAAAAAACAAAGCAGAATAACATTTAAGGGAAATAAATCCCAAACATAACCTCTGTGTCACCTCCTTTAGCATCTTCTGATTTCTTCCTTTGAGCTTCCCAAGGTTTGCCCTCTTATTCCTACTCCTGCCTGAAAAATTGCTGTGTTTTTCACACTCTTATGTATTTAGCCCCACAAGAAGGCTATGTTTATCTCTGTTTTAAAAATGGCTAGGAGGCTGGCAAAAAAAAAAAAATCACAAACAAAACAAACAAAGAAAAAAACCCCACCAACATAAACCTAGAATTTCTGAAATATCCAAACAACACATATTTCATAGCTAGGCTGGTTAGCAACCTCCCTCCTCAGCAAACCCGTGCCCACAGGCACAAGCTCACACATGCTGCGTGGCCTCTGCACTGGCAGTCTCTGAAGATCAAAAAGCTCCTGAGCCCACAGACCTGACTGTCACCCCTACCTTCCTTCAGGCAGGACGCAGATAAGGAGGGAGGACCTTGTGTTTCTGTGCAGGGATGCAAAGAGCTGGGAAAAATACAGTGAGCCTGGATCCAACAGACTGCAGGAATGGCAGGACTCCTCTAAGCACAACTACGTTTGCCACCCTGCCTGCCCGCCATTGCCAGGGTACCGAGACCCATCACTTCTAATCTATTCACAATATATTTCAGGTCTGTAAACAAGTTATTCTACAGCAGCTCTGGCTCTTGGCTTAAGGAACAGGCTCTTGGGTGGGTTAATCAGGCGAGAGGCATTTACATACTATAACAGAAGACCTAGGACTGTGCTTGCAAACTACTCTTCCAGCCAAGAATGTGTTTCACATTTTTTTTCTAGCACTCAGAAAATAAAATAACTTGCTACAAGTGAGATAATAGAGTTAATCCACTAGCTCAACGTGGTAGGAATTAAGCCATGCATATGATCTATGAGACAGTTACATAGCTTTTATATAAACAAGACAATATCAAACATTAACCGCTCAACAAAGGTAGTGAAAAATGAATACAATTATTTCACACTGTTTCAGGAACCTTTCATCAGAAATTCATCTGATGCAGCTCACATTCCTGTTGGCAGGCTACCACATGATAGGTGTTAAATATTCAAATTAATGTCCAGGGAAAAAAAATTCTTCATTTCCAAATTTTTTTAATTGCAAAACTGAATGTGTTTCATGTTCAGGTTTCCCAGTATTGTCTTCTGTGAGGAGTGTAGCATTAGCTGCTAAAATGATAGGCTTTGAAAATATCTGTAGTTTATATAAATAAGGATGAAAGAAAATTTTCGGATGAAAGAAAAAGGACATCAAATTGAAAGAAAACAAAATGACATCATAGTGTTATGACTGACTGTCCAATTTTAAAATTCAGTTCCAGTATGGGAATAAAAATTACCAGTGAAGAGTCCTAAGATATTCATATGTAGGTATTTGTTTTCACACATAATTTAACAAATCTTTAAAGTACCAGTCCCCTAGAAA
The DNA here is from genome assembly GCA_013396875.1 of Vireo altiloquus. Taxonomy (NCBI): domain Eukaryota; kingdom Metazoa; phylum Chordata; class Aves; order Passeriformes; family Vireonidae; genus Vireo; species Vireo altiloquus. Next base: position 1,385,797 of record VZRF01001259.1, on the reverse strand, counting down.
CAAAAAGATGCACATGGAAAAAGGTCTTCACTTGTAAAATAAATTGCTCATTGTGGATTGTTTCTTCAGATTAAATTTTCATTTTGAATAACTGATTTCATTGTTTTTCACTTTCCCACATTCTTTTCTTCTCTTCCTGCAAAAAGAGAAAAAAGTTTTCTTCTTTTCACACAAGAAAATATATAAACTCAAGATGGTTTACTACCTCATGTACCAATTTGAAAATGAAACAAAGGAATGTATTTTTAAAACCATAAATTTCCAGTATGTTTCCCCCCTGCATAAACAAACAGAACTGGAGTTTGCAAGAAATATTAAAGTTAATTTTAATTGCAAATCTGACCTTATTAAAATGGCTTTGCAGAGAGCTATAAACAAACTGTATGTGAGCTGGTAATGTAGCCAAAAAAACACATTCTCAACAAGCATTATAATTAAAGCAAAAAAAATATTGTTTTCACAGTTCTGAAAACCTCAGAAGGGGAGGAGGAGTTAGAAAAATGTTATGAGGAAATTTTAAGTTTAGGGGGGAGAAAGTGTTCCAGTTGTATCTCTTTTTAAAGAATTCTTGCAGCATTTACTCTTTCAAACTCAAATTCTAATTAACAGCTTGAAAATGAAATGTTATTAAGCACTTACTAATTTAATGTGTTTTGAATGCTTTTCTCATACAACTACTACATTGCTTCTTAATGTTTGAAGCACAACCATTAAGATTTACTGCATCTTCTGTGAGAATAAAAATGGAGCAATTAAGACTATGCTTGTATCTGAAATGGATGTGGAGAGCTAATAAATTTCAGAATTAAAAGCCAGCAGATAGGCTGGGCTGCTTTCTAGGTTTATGGAAAATCTATACCTGAAAGTCTATTTAAACCAGCATAATGTTAGCAAGCAAATTGTTTCCTCTTACTTACAAAAATAATACAGGTTGCAGAAGACCAGGGAAATTAGATGGAGCAGAGGTGAAACTTGACAGGATGTTTCTACCACCTCAAAAGTCTTACAAGATTATGGCTCTTTGGTACAGCTTGCATGGCCCTAGGTAAGTGTAAAGGAGCACCAGCTCTCTGTGTGCAGGTGTTTTCTGATCAGAAAGGTGTCTTTACTCATGTTCCTGTCAGAAGGGTTTGTTTGTGCATTTATTTCACCGAAGTTGGTCTGAAGTAAATATATGAAATGCAATTAAGTTAGTTACTCATCTGTATTGCCAAGAGTACATTCTCATTTGGACTCAGTGCATCCAAACGCAAAATAGCCAAGGACAATTTTACTGATAGAAAAGGAGTAAACTGAATACTAAAATGGACATTGAACCTCTAAGGCTACTTTAGGCAGGGATGCAAAGCACAGGTTCTCTTTCTTTCAGTATCTATGGGGGAGTTGTCAGGATTTTGTAATACTGGCTTTGGTTGTCAGTTGCTTTCCAGTTTAAGTGGAGCATATGGGGAGGGAAGAGCAGTGCAGAGAGTCAAGGTGATGTTTCTCATGGCTTCACAACCACTCAGCCTCCTAACAAGGAGGTTTTATCCTAACAACAAGCAGAAACACACATTCCTTCAATATCTAGACCTGTGCCTGAAAAGCATCACTAAGTCTCTGATGAAAACTTTTCAGTCCTTTTTGCTGTGGCAAAAGCATCACTTTGCAGTGCCTTCTTTCACGTCAGAGTGGTGCCTAATGTGAGTATGTATGGCTACTCATTTCTGTCTCTGGGCTTTGAGGCATTTTCTGGATCTTCAGGGAAGAGTTACCTGAGACTTTCCCTTTTCACTGCCTCTGCTTAGTATGAAAATATCAGGATCCCATCCATTTGCAGCAGTTCGGTGCTTTCTGTGTTGCCTTTCCCTGGTCTTAAAATTAAATCCAAAACACAGTCTATGGCGATAAGGGGTTTTTACCTCGGTATTTATTTGAGTGCAGCACTTCGTCTAGGTGGAATGCCCCAAAATGTACACACATCCACACCACACACTGAAATGCACACAATTATGTGCCTTGAAAATTAGCATATCTATCAAAGATTCCCAAATGAGAGGCTCGAGTTAACTCCTTGTTCTGAGGAACCTTCCCCTTGGATGAGCCTATCTGAGTTTACAAAAATATGTTTTGGAGAGGACTTTGGTGTCTGGGGCTTCCAGACTGTTTGGGCTCCTGGTTTAATGGTGCAGTGGGTCTCAGCTAAGTCATCAGACTTGAAAAGTTACAAGTATGTAGGCTAAAAGCATTAAGAATACATAAAAACTATATAAAAGGATATATAAGAGGGGTATAAATGAAAAGGCAAAAAATCATCCTGGCATCATCTGCATCAGCATGGACTAATTCCAAATGCAAAACAGGAAAAAATAAATCAGGAAAAAATAACCAAACTGTTGTAAATCTTGAAAAAAGCTAGCAAAACTGGTGCAGATTCTGCATTAAGTTTGTGGCAGGTCTGTCTGTTTGCAAAGGAATTCCCAAAATTAATTTCTTTAGGTGTTGCAGGACTCTGAATGACAGTAGCTAAAATTGTTTGTGTGGATCATTCTTTTTACAGAGTTTTTATTTTGGCTAAAAACATCCTGGGTTCAATCATCAGCTCTATTTACCACCAAACACAAAAATGTGCCATTTCCCTCCAAAAAAAAGAGTCAGGATAGAGCAGGGAAGCACTTGTGCTAGAAGCTATATCATTGGAAAGATATTACTCTACGTAAGTAATGGAGTTTTTTCCCCATGATCCTTCTGGGTTTAAGCTTCAAATCCCCCATCAGATACATGCAAATCCTGGAAACCTGGGTTTGTAAGATTCTATGGATACGATGAATGTTCATCTGCTTTCTCTAGTCCCTGTATGCAGAACTCAGAGCTGAATCACGAGCTGCAGAGCACTGGCCTGTAGTCAATCTCAGCCTGCAGTTCCACTGGACTACTTTTCAGGACCCTTTAGCAATGCTCTCTTCTGCCTCACTGATAACTGCGCTATGACAAGTTGCCTAAAGGCTATGGGCTGCATCAAGCTTTTGGTTACCTCAAACCAACAGGAATCACAGTTATGTGAGCTGCATAATCTCTATAACAGCATAGCAAGATCAAACAAAGTTTCCAAGTGCTAACAGGGAGTTCAAAAATTTGACTACCCACTGTGTGACAAGGGAGCTGAGACTGCCTCGTTCCTTATACTTTAAAGTCTTCCTGGATATTCTTCTCCATCTCAAAAAGAGTCTTCAGTTCCTGCTGGATTCTGAACAAATACAGCCTCCTTTTTAGATGAAGAATAAAGCAAAAAGAATTATAATTTAGAACAGACACCCCTCTTCCCCCAATCCTTTGACTGAGAAAGGAGAGAGCATCAGACATACACCAGTGCCAGACATGCAGGAATGTGATCCATATGGGGATAGATCCAGGGACTGGAATGGAGAGGAAATGTAATGTGAGCCAAACCCTCAGCCAGGGAAGTGCTACCTACATCTGTATCATGCTTAGGAGGAAAATGCAGCCTAAGAGAGTATTTTCCATACAGCAGATGGAATTGTTATGGAAGATACTGTGTTTTAGGGGAAGGCATTACTAAAAGAAGCCATCACACATCTTTAGTACCCTTGCCGTCATAGCTTCTGTTGCTAAGGGTTACCAGATGAATTTGAAGTAGCCCCAAGCAGGACCACTAAATACACAAGCAAAATTAATTTCACCTTTTTGAGTGGAAAAACAAAAAAAAAAGATTCAAAATTAGGATAGCAGGTACAGCAGATGTGGCTACATGAATCAATGGGTAGTTTGTCACACCGAGAAGGTTCTCAAAGACTTAAACTGGCATCAGTATTATCCAGACAGCTCTGATTACAAGTCTTGTAAGCAATATGAAGTAGACCACCATATCAGTGCAAATATCTGAATTCTAGTTCAGTTTCCCAATAAAGCTGATCTCATTCTAGACTCGGGATTTTCACATGGGAAGAAGGGAAGATAGATGTTCCCGGGCTGGTAACTTCCATTGATTGTTTCCATTTGTCAATGTGAAAATCAGTCAAACGGCAACAAAAGATTTCCTTTTCATGGTTTTCCTGCAGCTGAAAAATTACTCCTCCTTCCAAGCAGGATGTCCAACAGATTAAAAAACAGTATAAAGTTTCCCTCAGTCACAGATAACATTTATATTGCTGGCTATCAGAGCAGAAAGCCCAGCTGCTTTCTGACCCATTGCGGACCACTGAGCAGGGCACTCACGTCATGACGAGGGTTAGGCCATATGATGGTTATCAGTGAGGTCATGAAGAGGGAGAGAGAAAGATGCTGAAGTCAAGCTCTCAGAGGAGAGAGAATCCTGAATGGTGATCTCATTTACAGGCTCACATTTGGCCCTCTCCTGTATCAGTCTCATGACTGAGTCCCAGATCTGAAGTCCTTCCTCTGCTCTGCTATTGGGCTCCCTACACCAGATTTCTGCCCCACCTGCACTTAGATTAGAGAGCTGCCCCAGAGCAGCCTGTCTGAGAGGCACAGAGAGTTCATAGGTGGAATCACACTGCATAGCTGTGACTGGAGCACGTTTTATGAGAATAGCAAGTACATGAGTAATCGGTCACTTGAAAGAAATACAAGCCAGTGGAGAATGCTCAGAGAGATTCAGAAATGCAGTTTAAAGCCATAATTACTTGTGCCCTGGGCATGGAAAATGAATTATTGCCTTCCTCTTGCAGCAGTCTTTTATACATATTAGAAGATCAAACAGCCACACATTAATTTTTTTTTCTCACAACCCATGTTTCTCTAGGCTTTTGATTATTCTCATTGCTTTTCAATTACATTCACATATTTCTTTGCAAACATATAATTTAACCTAATAATAAGCAGAAGATGGGATGACCGAACACTCCAAACTGAAGAAAGAGGACAGCACTCAAAAAAGACTGAATTTGCTACTTAGACTACAGATTTTAAGCTTGGTAACTGTTTCTACTGTCAATACATATAACAATACATAACAAATCCCTCTGGACTCTTTTCTTGAACTATTCCACAAAATAATTCATCTGAAGGAGAGAGAACCACATGAGAACTCTCTAAATAAGAAAAAAACTGAGATATTTTACTTAGAGCCATAGAGAGAAAATAGAATAGAATAGAATAGAATAGAATAGAATAGAATAGAATAGAATAGAATAGAATAGAATAGAATAGAATATTTCAGTTGGAAGGGGCCTCAGAATAGAATAGAATATTTCATTTGGAAGCTACCTACAATAATCATCTAGTCCAACTCTCCAACCAGTTCAGGGCTGATGAAAATTCAAGTAAATTATTAAGGGCGTTGTCCAAACACCTCTTAAATACCTTCTTAAGGCTCCAAACTCCTGAATTATGGGACCAGTGGTGCCCACACTTTAGACAGATGACATAAGATCTGTCTGCAAAAAGATTACAACCCCCTAAAGCACTTGATGTCTTCACAGCCCTATGTGTGGGCTCACCACTCTGGAAATGAGTCCATTGCCTGAATCCAAAGTCGCACATGCCTGGCATACAGATGTCCCTGAAGATACATTTAAATCCCGTCTTTAACTTATAAAAGCTCTTACCACCTCCACTGTTCTAAACCTTTCCCCACAAGGCACTGACTGGCTCTCAGGCAAGATGAGTGAAACCAGATATATGGTTTGCCCTGCATACTAACACTGCTTCTGAGACAAAACACTGCAAGCACTATCAAAAAAACCCACCTCTGAGCACCTCTCTTGCTGTGTGCTGTCTGTCCTACAAGCTTCTTTGTATTTTCAGGGATCCGGAGAAGTCAGGCAAGCACTGTGTTTCCTCCCCAGTGCTTCCCTCCTCTGTTTAGATTTAATAATAATAGTAATTCACTGTGAGCATGTACAAGCACACAGGTTAAACAACCTCTGAACATTAATCTCTGCAGAGAAGTACATTTTTTGGATGATATTATAAACTGAACTATATTCTTTATTCTTATTAAGTTACAAATCTTCTACATACTCATTTTCTGCTCTTCAACCTCCTTCATGCTGTGCCTACACCAGGCGGACACCAGAAGTGAAGAACAAAATCAAATTTCTAAAATGAACTCAGAAAATACATTGCATTGCTGCAAAGCACATTTTGCAGAGAGCACTGAAAGCAATTTGAAGCACAGGCAAAAAAAATCCTCCTAAATCATGGCAATGAAATGCAAATATTCATCACTGGGAGATTATATACATGACATGCCAAAAATGAGCTGAAAAATTACGTTCAGGAGCAGCCTCATAATAACGCTGACCTTTTCTCTATTACTGCATCAGATAATTATCAGACCAGGAAAACCATCAAGTAACACACAAAGGAGGCAATGCAATGCTCACAACATCATTGGGTTGTCTGAATTCAGTCAGTTATTATTCAGCAAAAAGAAGTCACCAGTTAAAGGCTAAAGGATAATATTCTGCTAGTCTATAGTCTACAACAAGTGAAAATATCAGCATAAAGAAAATGTATCTTTACTATGAAACTGATTACCAGTTCTTAATATGGGACTGGGAATATATTGAAGACACAGGACACATATCCTGTATTGCAGTTAGCACGTCATGCAGATTGTTGTGGAAACACATTGCCATTTGTGTGGAAACTCTTAGAAAATCCAAGAGATTCCTTTCAAAAAGCAACAACAGTTAAATCCTTACATCTCAATAGCTGAATTAAGTATGAATCCCCCAAGACAACCAACCCTTTGACATCAAAGGATGCACACCTGTAAAAGGGAGAGAGGCACAGACCAGTAAGGCGATTTGGTTTTGTCTGAGGCACCCAAGTACCAGGACAAGAACTTCTGATACCTTGTGACTAGCAAAGTAAAATATGACACTTTGAGGATGCTTTGGGGTAAGAAAGGCTGATGGAAGGCTGATGGTGATTGACTTAGACAAGTACTAAATTTAAGGCAAACAGTTACTGTTTGATTAATACAGCAAGAGCTCAGGCCCTGAAATAAAACCAAGCTGTTACACGCTCATTTTATGAAGAAAAACAGAGTCAATAATAGCTTCAGGGGGCTGGAGAGTTCTGTGAGGAGTAAGACACTAGGATGGACTAACCCAGAGGGCTGTCTGGTAATGAACTGATGGTGAGCAGGAGGGTGAGTAGGACATGACGTTTCTCTTCACAAGGAGTATGTGAAAAAAGTTAGTACTGAGCACTGTTTTGATAGAGGGAGAGCTAACAGGTGTGGATCTGACATTTCTGAGTATAAAGCCAGGAAGATAAGCTTTCTTTGGGAGAGCCAGTGGGAATTTCAGGCAGTGAGAGCTAAACATTTCACAAGACCATCGGGCAAATATTTGAAAGAAAAATGACAAAATAAATGCGGCATTTTACAGCCTCAGCTAATGAGCAGGCTTCAGTACCTACAGCTCTAACATAATTGAAAAGCAGAGGATTACTTAACCTATTTCTCATCAATGTAGGTATTTCATCCTCAGGTTTAATCTCCTTCCCTCACTTTTTCCACTTGTGATCTGCCAAGAGTATTTCCCGCTTTGCAGGCTGCTGAATTCTGTCTTTTGTAAAAAGCAAGAGTATTAAATGGAATAAATCTCTCTGGGATTTACTTCTGTTCTTTGTTTTGATGGGCAAACACCAAATCCCACTGACTTTTTCCCCTCTCTTCTGTGATGATATTAAACACACGTACTGCTTTTACAAGACCTATCAAAAGTAAAAAAAAAATATTTTCATACAGCTTTTGCAATAGTCCTATTTAAAATAAGAATAGATAAATAGGCAGAATAGACAAGACAAAAGTGCAAGGCATCAGTCTGACACCTTGACAAGGACTGAGGTGCTGTTCATCCCAAATCTCTTCCTCAAATCCACAGGAGTTGTGGATGCTCAGCCTATATATTTAATCCTACAAATAGCTCCTGAATCAAATTTGACCAAGTTTTTCAAAGCTCTCAAGGTTTCCCTATCACTTTGATGTTACAGAGTAGAACAGCAACTGCTGCTCAGTTCCTGTAAAAGGGAAGTCAAAAATACTCTTGAGAAAAAGTGTCTTGAGGGGTAAATCCTGAACAAGAAGAATCCTTCATTAGAGAACCAGATCTTACCTCTTCATTTATGACTGTTCTAGAACCACTAGAGCCCTGTTCATCCCTTCCTTAGCCCTTGTCTTGAAGGAAATCTCCAGCCAAACCAGAAAACCAAATCTTAACATTCCCAGCATTGACAGGGATGGAAAAAAATTTAGGAAAACACTACTTTTTTTTTTTCCTTGATAAAAACGTTTTCTTTCTGTCCTTAGATAAGGATATGAAAAAGAGAAGAAATCTGATTCTTCAGGTCCCCCTACAGTCCTGACTAAATAATAGACCCAAAGGTTCAATAGCAAAAGGATAAGAAGGATAGAGAAGGTGGACATTATTTTTCTGCCTCTGTTCTGAGTCACCTGCTCTGCCACAAAGAACAAGTGGGATTGTTTCACTCTGAAGTGGGTGAGTTGTTTCTGTAGTTTGGAATGAGGCATCACAAAGAATTTAGTGCATATCAAACTTGTAATCCCAGTACAAGTATGAAAGAGGCCCTGCTCACCACACCCATTGCTGGTACACAGCCACACCACAGAGATAATGATGAAGATTCTGTACCCACGATCAAGAATCAGAGCAGGTAAACAGAGCACAGTGAACATTATTACAGGTTACAGGGCTCAGAGCCTTAGTGTTGCAAAGTCTGACACTGCCTAATCAAGTCCTACAAATAATGAGGACTTATCTAATGCCAAATCTGATAGACATTTACTGAGGAGGTACCTTGCATCCTAACATCTCTGTGTTCTTTTGGCTGGTACACAGGCCAGTGAGAGAAATCTCCCACTCAGTGGCCTACAGCATCCTGGGTGTCCCTCAGAGGCTTCCTGTCCAAGGAGGGCTGGCTTCTGGCCAGTTTATGAACATGGATGACCTGAGGGTGGCCAAGAGTTGGTGCTCTAGGCATGTTCTGATATAGTCAAAGGCATCTGCTTTCACTCTCAGATGGTTCAACCAGATAGCTGAGTTCCACAGAGGAACTGTGGCTGTGCTGCACTATACAAGGAAAGCTGTTCTACCACTGTCCAAGGAAAAATGGCACTCCTGTAAATATACATTGTTATTTTGGGAGGATGTTTTTGGTGATTAGTGTCTAAAGAACCCAGCCATTTCACTGAGCAGAGCGCACTCCAGAAAGCACACTGCTCTAAAGAATCCATTCCTACAAAAGCTAAGACTAGGAGCGGGAAATACAGTCAGATCTGCAGAAGTGAAGCAAAAGGAATATACTTAAGTGTTGTGCAGAAAGTCTGGGGCCAAGACCAGCTGCTTTGAGACCTGTCAGTCCAACAGCTAAGACATGAGATGATGCTTCCTTTGCAAGCCCGGTCCTGACAAACCTTTAGCTTGATTTTGAGCCTTTCATTTCACTTCACTTTCACTGGTGAAACTAGTATTGATTCTCCCAGGAGAAGGAAAATATTTCTTTGCCTCTCTGAGGTGCCATGGCAATTAAGATGGGTATAACTTTTTAGGAAGCTACAGAAATGGAAGGCACTTAGAAGTTCAAAGCAATATTATTATATAGCTCAGAAAATGACACAATATGCTGACAGAAATTATGCAGTATACTGCTTAATAAACTTACACCCAGCATAGTAAAAATTCTGTCAGTAATAAACTCCTTTCCCAGTTGACTGCAGACTTGTGTTCCCAAAAATTATCACCTCCTTGCAGGTTCTATAGCACTCCACTTTCATACTCGGTAAAATGGTACCCCAATGACATTGGCAGCCATATTATTTATTATCTACAGTAATGAAAAATACAAATAATTGACCTTGGAATTCTTGGGCTTACTCCTAAATTGATCCATTAAAAAAGTAATAATATTTTATGCACACTTAGGTGAATGTGTTTCCATCTAAGTGAGTATGCCATCAAGATGTGGATCTGCCTGTACTTAATATCTTGGAAGTAATCTTTATTCCTATTACATTTCTCTTCCTTGCTGCCCCAGATGCAACTTATAGTATGTCTTATTGCAGAATCACCTGGGCAATCTGTTCTTATGTCCCTGCCTGGCCTAAAAATAACAAACACACATCCAGAAGGCTTAAAAACAATACCAAACAGCAAAAAAAGCATTAGCTGATATTTGTTCTCCTTTTAGCATGATGTCAGCATTTCCTATTATTTCCTAGTAGCCACAAATGATGTATTTGTGTACATGGGTGGTTTGGGAGAAAAAACATGCTACCACACATGCCAATAGCTAGTAATATCCATGGGGCCATTTTCAAAGGCCTCTGATTTACTTCCTCTTAGTCATAAATGAGCTGGACATCGATTATCTGATCAAAAACATCATCTTGTCCACTCAACTATCAGCACTTTCTAAATGGAGAACAACACAATCTGAGAGTAATTTGTAAATAACAGAGCGAAAGCTGTTCACATAAACAGATCGATGGACAAATGCATAAAGAGAATGGGGCCTCAAGACAGATTACTCATAAAAACACATTATTAGAATTCATTAAATAAGCATTACCAAGTTTACCAGCTTTAACTATCACACCGCAGCAGATGATGGATTTCAGAAGACATGGCTCAGTAGTCTGAGCACAATGTATTTGAAGTATTCGAATGCCCATGAACTACTGGTTTGAATCCAGGCATAAGGCATAGCATTTTGTTCTTTTATGGATGATAGGCTACATATTGGGTGTTTACTGAATGCAGATTAGACTTAGAAAGCAGCCTCCCCTGCTGGGATAATAGCAATCACATATTAGCTTTTCATTAAAGGAAAAGAATTAGTCAACAGTGTCCTTGGTGGATCTTCTCAATTCCAGCACAAGCATGCTATGTGTGACTCACAACTTCCTGCTCATTGCAAAGCTTTCGAGAGTGGGGTTTTATTTTACAGAAACCACACATTTCTGCTTCTGTGTAGTCCCTGCCTTGTCACACTGCTCTGAAAGCTTAGTGCAGGCCAAAAAAGCTACAGGTTCTGACTTTCCATTACTAACACCACTAATGGAAAAAGAGTTAGTTTGCTATTGCCATCCAAATCAAAAGATGAGCCATAAGCCAAAATCAGTGGAGTTCTAAAATATATCCCACAGTCAAAATAACGGAATCTGAAATTCTGGGGTGGGGTGGAGTGGGAAGGGGAGAGGGGAGGCCGTAGGACCCTCTGCCACCATAGTTGGGTTCTCTAGTCTCTACAAATAATTTCTGTTTCAAAGGCTGTTGATGCTGTGTTATTTTCAGAGAGACTACAACAGGGTATGACAACAGAGTGCTTATCACATCTATGGGTGGGACATCCAGATTTAAGAGAAAGCTGCTGTCTGCACCATTTGATTTAAACTCAGTGGGACAGGCAGTGCTGACCCTATCTGTAACTAGCCAAAGCTGAGTGCCAGAATATGCCTGGTCAAACTATATATGTGGGGACTGAAATTCATCACAGGGCACCAACTGTGCAGCCAGAAAGATGCACCAATGCTAGAGCCATAAATCTTTATCTGAGTCCTACCAAAAGCACCATCCTGATGAGATCCTTCTTTTTGCCTTTGCTATGAGAGAGCATTCATGACTTGAAACTGATTCAGAGAAAAATTATTGTGTGAAATGCAAAAATTCTAAGACCAGCCTGCTTCCTTCTTGCACTAAAATTTGCTTATGATTCCTTTTAAAAAAACCACACAAAAATTAATAAAGGAGAGCAGAGCAAGTAATTTGGGAACAGATATAATGAAGAGGGAAGTGCTTTTCTAAACAAGTAATGTCTCAAGAACAATACAGATCCATTGTAGTGTGGGAAACATCTAAATTCTTTCGATATCTGTACAGTGCTGTTACCCTGTGATATCTTCTAAGAATGTGATGACCAAATGCCACAATGCTTTCCCCGAAAGGTAGCATAGAACTAACAAATACATAAATAATCCAGCATTTTTTTGACATTTATTGACTTCTCAGGGGCTCATGGAATATGAAAGACCAGAATTTTAAGCAATGTTGCCTTGTGTAGTTGAAAGGCAAAGATGGAAGGACTTTGTTTGCCTGTAGTCTGAGATGCAAAGAGAATATGAGAAGCTGAAAGTGGAGAAGTAGCTACTGAGCTTGTTCTGAAGCCAGAGATAACACTGGTTTATATCTCTGACGCAGAGAGCAGAGAGCCCATAAGTTAAATCTCATCTGTCAGAGTAAGCTAGGGTTGGTGTTTAATATTAGTATTCTGTAAAAGAAGAATTTAAGGTTGAGCACAGTTCAAGATGCCTTCTCATGTCAGAGTGCCTGACATTTCTCCCTTGTCCAGTCTGTTGAGATATGGATGCTGTTACAATTATTCAGTGCAGAACCAGGAAGAAGACGTTTTACGCCCTACTACTCCCTCCCCACCCCCTCATCCATATCAGACAGTGGTAAATGGAAAACATATTTTGCCATTATTCAGGTATTTAGTCTTTCTACAAGATGCTTCTAGAAATTGTGGCTTATGAAGATAGTTTGGAAATGAAAGAATGCACTGAGGAGGATTTTATGAAGCAAAACTAGCTTTATTGGTGATAACTGATCCAATATTGTGCTGTTTGCTTAAAATGTATTGTTGCTGTAAGCAACACACTGAATTGCAAAACTATAACTGCAAATAGTTTATATGTCTGTGTGTGTACACATCAGCAACAGAGCAGAATGCAAAGACGTTGGAATAGCTCAAACTCTTGAGAGCTTGCTAGAGCTTGATTTACTGTTTTTAATAGGGTCTCTTCTCTGCGCTGGAGCTGTCTTAAGCATCATTAAAAGACTAAAATTTGTTGCCAGCTAAGAACATACACATGTTTTTACAACAGCTCATCTCAACTATCATAACTCATCTGACAACAACTAAAAACCAGCATGAGGCTGAATCCTGAATAAAGCCTCATGTATCCCCCCCAAAAGAGCAATCAACCTCAACATTAAGGAAAAACAGACTGTTGGTTTAATTTCCAGGACTAAAGCACAGAGAACAAGGGTCCAGATCCAGACCCACCAACTCGACTGTCAGGCTGTGTGTTGCTCTGGTGTGAGCTCTTCTTTCCTTTATCTAAAAAATCCTGCTCTGCTCTGGAATGGTAACATATCCTTTTAAAATCAGCACTGCAAACGGCTGCCCATGTCTATCATGAAATAAGCATAGGAAGTCAAGCTTGAAGTCACTTGTTTTGGTGCTTTGTGTTGAACCTAAGACAGGGATATGTGCCCGATGCACCCAGTGGATTCAAGAAAGAATTACACTGAAAAAGTTTCCTCTTTTTGAGATCTTATGCTCCTCAAGCATAAGAAAATCCAGGAATATTATTAGACCTTTTACCTCACTTTTGTACATTTTTTTGTGAACATAGGGAATCTAGTGTGGCTTCTCAGTCTGAAGTCTTCACCAAGTGAGTTGTAAGGACAGATTGCACAAATGAAGCCTAAGCAGAAAGCATGGAACTGATCTGCAGAAGGGCTTGCTCACCCCTGTCTTCACTCCCTCTGGGAATGAGCTCGTTCCCTCACTTGAAACATCCTATACCCAGCAGAGGGTTGCTCCTCAACCAGCTATTCCCAGGAACCCCACCTCACTCCCAGAGGCTGACACGAGCCCTGCTCTTGGTGTGGTGTTTTTCACATTACAGCCCTGAGAAGCCTGTGCTCTGCTGAGCATTGAGTACAACTCTCTGAGGCATCAGATTATAGCCTGTTCTCCTACGAGAACTCCTCCCCCTCAACTTCGCTGCTCTGTGCTCTGTATTACAGCACAGGGCAGCCCAAGAGCCCACCAGTGCTGCAGCACCGTGCCCAAACAGGTGGTTTATCATTACTGATGGGAAACCAGCAACAGGAGCTGGCAACTGGCAGGAACAGATTAACAACAGCATCTCGCTCAGGCTCTTCCTTCTCTCAAGAGCTAAAGGCTCTGTCTTAAAAAATTCACTCACTAAATAATGCAGAAGGTCCTTTTCGAAATTCCTCAAAACATTGCTAACAGACTGCCAAGCTGCATGCCTGCACTGGTTTACAAAGCACAGTCATCCTGGTGTTACCCTGCTGGCTGAGGCAGGGCCATATTACTCACCTGTTCCAAAGATACTTGCAAATAACCACTGTCCTCTACAGACCACATGATATCTTGGGATCTCTCTTCCAGTTTCCTGTATATCCTTCGCTTATCCAGGCATGTTTTTGGTAAGCAATTTGGCTTCAGAGCACTGTGGGTGAAAGGGAAAACCTGTCAAAGTTCAGTAACCACATTTCTGTCTCGCTTTTGCACAACAGACTAAAGTTATAGCAAGGAAAGGCAAAATGAAAAGCTGACATGTTCCTGAAGATCATGTTATGTCAGAGCAAACAAGGAAAAGAGCCATGACCCAGAAGCACAGAGCACCTAAAGGCCTGTAAAAATAACCAGCAATCAGAGGAATCTCATAAAGAAAACAGACAAAAAAATACACAGACAGTATTAAGATTACAAACCAATAATAAAATTTTCGTAGTTTGTCAAAAAAGACATTACCTCTCATTAGACAGAGGGGCATGACACTCCCACAGAAAACATTATCTTCTTCTCCCACAGAAGTTCACATCAAATAGTGATCTTAAGAGCCACATGAGACAAATAAGCCCCAAGTTCCTTGCCTTGTGCATTCTCCCCACCACACCAATTAAAGAAGCACCCCACCTTTTAAAGAAGCAAACCTCGTGGATGCCTTACATAAAAGCAGAACTAAAGAACAGCCTGCACTTCAGTTTCACACATCCTCTAGATGTTGCAGTAATCTCTGTCAAAATCAGAAAAATTTCTCACTTTGTTTTCCAGAAGACAAGGCATAGTGATACTTTTTTGTGTCAGCATCTTGAATCATTGTTTTAATTTACACAAAGACCTGCTTCCCAGTCCCTACATGCATCCAGGTAGGCCCATTTCTAGGATAATGCAAAAGGTACAGAAAGAAAACCAGGGAACCCATAACTAATGATTTCCTTGAGTAAATCATTGCCAGGGAGGCTGAGCTGAGATAGCTCATACTGATGTGCAGAGTTGAGCTGCCTGACCATCGGGGTCTGTGAGGGACAGGGAAGGACATCACCTCAGGAAGCCTGGGGCTTAATCCAGAGTGAAAGCAAATAGCTGGCTATTAACCTACAGCACATAAAGCTTTTGAAAACCTGGCACGAGGGAGTGAATTGCTTTCCCGGTAATCACTGCTCATTTACCTCTCCCATATTTCTGATTATGCTGTTCTGAGACACTTGATAATGGCCAAACCCATCCTCCCTTTCTGCTTTCACACAGCTGACCTCTTTCTTTTCATAAGTTTCTCAATCACCCCAAAGTCAGCCAGTTCCAGTTTCAGGCATGTTTCTTGTGTCCCCCCTTCACATGTTTGCCGGGCTGCCACCTTTCCTTGTCTCCAGACCCCTCTGAGCAAAGAACTGCCTTGCTCAAGTGCAAGCTGGATGACAATTCCTGTCAGTGCAAATATGCTGATTCTTTCTCACAGTGTCTCCAACCCTTGCAGCTGCCCAAGCTATCGATTTCATATTTTAAAACTTAAGCAGAAAACATGAGCCCCACACCTCAGAAAACCTCAAAGTGCTGGAAAATAACCATCTTGCAGCTGTGCACTGTAAAAAGCTCCTGCACAGCATCCTCATTCGCTCGAATCTGGGGTCTCACCTCATGATCCCACCTGTGCACGAGCACAGCTCTCCCAGACAGTCTCAGAGCACACACAGCTGCACGCAGCTCGCAGCAAGACCTTCCGATAGCGGGGCTGTGGCATTTCAAAAGCTTTTAGGATATAGGCTGCAGCAGTGAAGAGCAAACTCATTGTACACTAAAAATAATCACTGCAGATCCTTTCTTAGCTTGAACACATGAGCTAAAAATTACCAAGACTCACACAAAAGCTGTGCCACTGGCAGCAATTGGAAATCGGCTTTTTCTCCATTTAATGGCTTTGTTCCAGACAAACCACTGTAGGTAATAGATGCTTTACAAAGCATTTGGGTTTTTATAGGTTAATCTACTTTAAGGACACACAAAATTATTAAAGGAGGAATTAGTATTCCTTGTAAGGGAAGCCTTGAGTTTTGCGCACAGAAGGCTGCCCGTAGTCTCAGGCTTATCTTTCCCCTCAAGTAAAGCTACCTTCATTCCTTGTTTTTCATGGCTCAGAGAAGCTGGCCCAAAAGCCAGCAAGACAGCTATTTTCTTAGCCGTGCTTCCACTGCCATCTAGTGCCACCAACACAGACTGCAAGGGCCTCTTTTGCTTTACGAACTTGTCACAAAAGATAAAAAGTCCTAAGGTTCATGTCAAACCTCAATTTTTCATTCGGAAACCAATCTTTGTGATACCACTATAGATTTTTTTTTTTTTCTGAGAACAGATCAGACTTGCTGTAATGAGGTGGGGTTTTTTTGCCGCCTGAAGTATGAGCTACCCCTTCTGACTGTCTGGGCTGAGTGGTGATTTCAAATACCATGTCAGTCACACTCAGTGAACTGGAATAGCATTGCTGTTTATCTGGTTTTGGTTAGGACTGAGAGACTTTTCACAGAGAATTGGGTCTCCAGAGGAAAAGAAGTAGCTGTAGTCATGCAATAATGTGAGCTGTGTTCACTAGCTTCAGGAAAACAACACTGAGGAAAGGTGAATGCAGATAGAAAAGTGGACTTGGCCTTGTTTTCCTCCTGTACTATTCTGTTTTTTTCTAGGTAGACTTACACCATTTTTTTCAGTGAAAAAAAGGAGAGAGCCTGGACATGAGAGCATATTATGGACTCAGGCTTTTGCAGATGCATTAACACTCCTCCTTCTTAGTAAAGTCATGTTAAATACACAGGGACTGATCCGACTCTGAGAAGACACTGTGTAAGCTTTACATCATTCCACTATGTGTTTCTATACCAAACAAAGCCAACCTATCATATTCATCTCCATTCTACTGGCTCCACTAGAAAGGCAACTTTGTGAAGCACAGAAGATTTCCAGAAGATTTCCTTGCAGGTAGTGGACAGTTGTTAGTGCTGTTCTTATGTTTCATCTCACTGACTCCACCACTTTTGCCTGGCTTTTCTCTACTGTGAGACTGTTGGACCATGAAGCCACAGGATTGCAATGCACACAGAATCAATGGAGTCCTTTCCAAAGCTTTGTGAAGAGATCCCCACTCATAGTGTGACTATCATTAGAGGTAGAGCATTATCACCATTCTGTGCAGACATGAAGAATAAAAAAGGCAGCATGTTCAGTAGCAGATTCAAATGAAAATAAAGTCATCCCTTCCCGTCCCCCACCACCTCTAACGCAGAGCTGAGGCACACCCACAGTGGCTTGTTCTCAGGGCAGTCATTTTCTCATCATCTTGACAGGAGGTGACACTGAGCTTTTAATCAGTGTTGTCCCCACTAATGCTTTTAATCCTTGTAGGAAGGAAGTTAAAGCAGCAGCACTGTTTCAGGTCTACTAAGCAAGAGTGCTCAGTGCCATGATATCCCTGTGTTGTGTGCTTCCTCATGAGGAAACTGAGGCGTGAAGTGAACCCAGGAGCAATGTTCGATACACTACTGACCTCCATCCAGCATTCATCTAAAGCTCTGGTAAGTGTAGTGAATTTAAAAGCTTTAAAAAAAATCCAGGACTATACACAGTGCTCCATAATCACTTAAAACCAGAAGAGTACATTTTGAAAACTCAGTACAGGTTCATATGCAAAGTCATTATATTCTGATTTCAGAGCACTGTCCCAACAGAGAGAAAGCTAAACAGAGAATCTCTAGAGCATCAGCAAAATGCAGCATGCAACACATGCTTCTCCTATCTGCAGTAGAGGACACTGGTAACATTTTCATGGTGCTGAGGTCCTTGCAGATTAAAGAGGAATGGGGCCCACAATCTTTTGAAGTGGTAGAAACAAGGAGAAAAAGAGATTTCACTTACACAAGGCAAGGCTAAAAGATCACAGGGCAGAAAACATCACCACACTTAGAATCAGCATATTACTGTAGAGGAAACTAGGTACTTTTTCAGAGAAACTGCCATCTGAAATTACTTAGTAGAGATAACTACCCCAGCATAAGTCTTCAAAGGCATCTGAGGATGCAGTATATGCTCATCAGGGAGGTTGGTAAACACAGAATTATTGTAATCAGGTTTTGATGTAATAAAAGCAACCAAGCACCCTTTCTGCATCAAGCTTCTTGAGGAAAAATAAAAAATAAACCAAAGAAACTTGGTTCAAAGGAAAAGAAAGCAAATCCTCCAGACTATTATATTCCAGTGTCTGATTGTATAATAAAAGTGATGAAAAACCTGCCTGACTTCCAGGAGGTTGAGTTCTAAAAAGGTACAGGAGATTGGCATCTATCATTCCCAATTCACCATGTCACACTCAAGAAAAACACCCACCTTCAATCCCTAATACTACCATTGAGGATGTTACCCAGGTAGCCACTCTACTGCAGAGTGAGTGGAGGAAAGGAAATATACATGTAAGGTGACTTGTGGCCTGGGGGCTAAAACACCACAAGAAATTTTAGATGCCTACATGGCCCTTCTGATGCCTCCTTGCAGAGCCTGGTATAGATTAATTTTATTTATTATAAAAATCAAGTGAAGTGACAATATTCAGATTCAGCACAAGAAAAATATAATTAGCAGCAATATAGAGCTAAAAAGATTCATTTCTTCAAAAGATGAAGATTGTTGCATTTTCATGTGGCTAAGTATTTGATTGAGAAGGGTGACAGACGTCTCTAAGTATTCACCATTTTAAAAGTGCAAACAAGAAAGGAGAATGAAACCAAGGTATGGACTGAATGTATTTACATAGAGGGAGGCTGGAATTTTTGTTGTGGAGGATCTACTAGAATCAATATTTAGAAAAAAATATTTTATCTTCCTCACTGTGGTATTTGGAATGAGTCTCCCACATGGAGTAAGACCATAAGAGGAACTCCCATTGGCTTGGGAAGTGGGTGAGATCAGTTGATATATCTGTATGAAAGCGTTTATCTAATTGAAGTATTTTGTCTCTCAAGGTATAATCACAGGTGTTTCATGAAGGACTCATTTTATCCCACAAGTAAATATTAGAGTTCAATAAATACAAGCTACATTCTGCAGTACAAACCTTGCTTTTATCGTGAATTGGGAAGGAAACTTGAATGATCTCCCTGCATCCCTTACACAGATCATAAACAGAAGCAATGATGCTCTTTTTTTCGAAATCCATAGCAAAATAGCCACCTAGAAATGAGAAGTGGAAGCTCTCCCACCCTTTTGTCTCAGCACTGAACTAAGGCAGGCCCTAAAAATGTCCAATCTATCTAGCAAGGAGATGGGCTGAGTGACCAACCGGGTATTCTCAGCCTCCTCTTTCCGGTACAGGCTTGCCCTGCTGCACTGAGCATGTTTCGTATAATGCTGGCAGAACAATTTATTTAGGATAAAGTATCAGCTGAGTAGCAAGGAAAAAAATGAAGTTGAACCATTAAACAGCCATTTTAGACTGAACAGGAAATAGGAAGCTTATGCCAGAGACGTTGTGTAGCCCAGTGAAGCTTTATAGATCTCTGCACTGAGGCATTTGTGTGCACCTCCGTTCAGCACACAGTGTGCCTGATCTCTTGCCAGTGAACACTACCATTTATTGCTCCCACTACAAAAGCAATCACATCAGAAGGGAATATGGACATCCATAACAGGATTTGCTGTTAGCCGTGGCCAGCTGCTCTTTCAAATTACTCTGTTAACACTATATAATCAAGCTAAAAGGCTACAGAGTCACTCCTGCGTAATCTCAGATTGGCCAATGTACATGAAGCTTCCCAAAACCTTGGAAGGGGGATGGCAGTAACAGAGAAATATTTGCCCTTTTCATACAGCTCTGCAGCCATGCTCACAGGGAAGGAATCTTCTGCAACCAGGAGCAGGACTGACTTACACATCACAGACATGCTTTCAGCTGCATAACCTGTTCTCTTTCTAACCTTTTCTGATTCTAGTGTTCTTGGGAAATACCAGTGTCTATAATTAGCTAAACAACATTTGCTTTTCAGCAACAATGAGGTCTTGTATTCTCTATAGGCATTCTAACTGACTCACTGTTCATGGAAAAGAGCAAAGAAGATGGCT
The DNA here is from genome assembly GCA_013396875.1 of Vireo altiloquus. Lineage (NCBI taxonomy): Eukaryota > Metazoa > Chordata > Aves > Passeriformes > Vireonidae > Vireo > Vireo altiloquus. The sequence continues at coordinate 1,365,604 of VZRF01001259.1, read as the reverse complement.
ATATTTTCCAGCAGAATCTGAACAAAGGAAGCCAAGCTAAACCCAGACTGGTCTTTGCTTTTCCCTGTACTATTTGGGAACATGTGTGCAGTTTGGGGTTTTTTGTTGGTGATGAGTTTTTTGGTTTTTTAACAGTCATTACCTCCTCTGTCTTAGACCATGAAATATCCCCAGACCATAGCTGCATAACATTAGACTAATATTACACACTAGGTTCAGTTTCCTCTTACATACCCTCGAGTTAATTCTGTACTGAGCCATACTCTACTACAGTACTGTCTTTGAAATGCATCTGTGAGCACAGTAAAACCAAAAATTACTGTTTTTCTGCCCTAAGTGAAGTTTAAACTCAGTCAGGTACACTTGATACCAACAGAAGAGGCATTAAAAAAAATTTAAGTCAACACTCCAGCAAATACTTCCAGGATACTTTCATCTCTGCTTTCCCGAGATATGTCTAGGCTAACTTGGGGTACACAGAAGTGAGAGCCAAGTTTAATGCACTCATTGCAAAGTTGCTGGGAGCCCCTGACAAAACTGGTGTTGGATTCTGGTGTCTGTTTCTAACCTTATCCAAACATAATTCCTTGAGAGGAAAAACACAGTTTCACAGTTGTTTGTCTTAGCCACTACGAAAACCGCAGAGAAGTATCTTGGCACACAGCAAACACTTGGCAACACTGCTGCAGCACACATTTTCCTCTGCTCAATTACTAGTGGGTGTTTTGGGCTTTTTTTAGAACACAAGTTCTAGAAACACAGCCCTTATTGTTTCAGCAACACTTGGGCATAATGGAAAGAACACAGCAAAAGGAACTTGTTCATGCTGACTTTTCCATGCACACTGCTCTCAGAATTCTAAAAAAGCTACCTGATGATTCCACTACCAGCCTTGGAAGTCTTCACAATTAGAGGGTTTTTACAACCTGCCTGTCTGCCACTCCCAGCATGTGCTAGACTTGTATAAATGTAGTACTTACAAAGGGTTTAAAAACAAACAAAAACAAACCCAAAATGCAAACAAAAACCTCCCACACAACAAACAAAATATCAAAAAGACCAAAACATCAAAGAGAGGACAATAAAAGTCCCCAAGCACTATCCCTTCTTTGGCCATACTGCTAACATCATCAAAGACAGCTATAATTATGATGGTTGATTTCATAATACTCACACCTCTCCAGAAAATGGACTCTAGATAGAAACTTCAGGTAAAGCAACAAAAATTTTTTAAGTTAAAACAACCAACCCGCTGCTACAATGGAGTAAAACTGATTCTATAAAGAAAAAGCAAACCACTACCACTTCAAATCAAATCTGTAAAAATAAATTTATTTTTTATACAGAGATACAAGGCAGCTGCAAAAGGAGCCATCATGGGTAGCCTAAAGTAAGTCTCCTATCACTTTAAAGCAACGGAGTCCCAGTGTTTTGCAGGAGTTTGAAAATCCCAAGAACTGCTCATGTCTAACCTCAAAGGTGGGGCAGCAGAGATGGGACAGAACTGATTTCGATGCAGTGTTTCTGTAGGTGGGAGCACACACCTGGTTACTAGAAGACAGTAATTCCAGGGTAAGTTGTATCTACTGGCATGACAGACAGGGAAACATACCTAGCTCTATGGAATCTCTCCCTTCCATGTAAAAGCAAACCCTAAAATTTAGCTTAATAATAATAATAGTGTGTTTGAAGCTAGATTCAAAATGATATTAGAAATAAAGAAGCCTTTAAACTTTAAAACTACATCCTTACAAAACTATCTGTCTCCACATCTAGAAACTGACCTTCAGTTGAATCTCACAAGACCTTAGTACTCAGCAGTTTTGCATCACTGGTCCTCAAATACTATTTAATTCCCTTCACTAAATTAAAAAAAAAAAATCCAAACCAAGAAAACAAAAGAAGCAAAATGTGTATTGAGTGCTCTAAGAAAATCATATTATCAATAGAACAAGTCCTAGTGCATTTGGATTTTGAGATATTTTTAATAAATACTGGTTGGCTATACTATTCCAATCCAATTAAGTTAATGCCAAGTATATTTATCAGAAATCATAATAGAAAAATTGTCAGCTTTCTTACTGGAGAAAACCAAGACCCATTTACAAAACCACTCTGCACAAATAAAGTTTTTTTAAGTGTTTTATTTGTCCATTTGGAATGATTAGCAATTATAATCAACAACATAAATCCACCCCTCAGTGAAAAACCTGACAGCTTGTTATTGCCAAACATATTACAGTCTACTGAAGGGTGAAGAATTACAGACACATAAAGATGAATAACATTATGTCACCATTAAATCACTTACTCTGTTCATAACACTTTAATCCTCAAACATTGTAAATTAAGATTAGGAAAAAATAAATCAACATTTCCAGTGATAAAATACATTGTGTTTAGTACACAATATAACAGTACCGTTTATTACACTAGTGCATTAAAAGTTAAAAAAATGGACAGCTCCTTTGGAATAACTTCATCATTGCTGATCTCCCTCTTACACAAACACTGCTTGCAGCCACAGAAGCTACCAGGAAGTCTCCAAGAAGCATCCAACTATGAAAATTCATCACAGCTAAAATAAATTTATTCTGAGACTGTTATACTCATATTACTTGAATATGAGGACCCAAAATTAGATTCCTTCGCATGAGGAGTGACCAGTGACATTCCTTAGGAAATCAAACAAGTAACGAACAGATCTGCATTCATACTTGAAAATGACATGGAAAAATGCCTTTCATTTTTCACCCACTTAAGTAAACAGTTACTTAACATTTGGAAGCCTTCTACTAGGGTTTTAAGGTTTAGTGGTTTAAACCATTTTTCAAGGTTACTGGCATATATGAAATTTCCAAGTATGAATAAGTAATATCAATATAATAGCTAAAAGAGACAACATTTTTACTTACTAGAGATGGAATTCTAAAAACTCTTCTCCAAAATCAAAAATGGAAGATCAACTTTACAAAAATTTGAGGAATAATTCATATTACATTAATTTTATATTAGATGACAACTTCAAAGACTGAAATTAACAATTACTGTACCAGCCTTCAAAATAAGGGGATAAGAGGAATAATCTCTATATATCAAAGTACACTGCAAATCTTTTTCTCCAGATGTTGCCTGCTACAAATAGCCTCAGCTGCTAGAGCCCTATCAAGTATGAGGAATAACTTGCTTGTCAATTAAACAGGATGTGAATGTGAAAAGTAGATGGACACAGGAGGCATATTTCATTATAGGAAGAGACATCATCTTCATTCAAACTGACTAACAACAAACAAGAAAGATTCTGGAGCTTATTGAACTGCAAATGTCTGTGAGGAAAAACCCATTCAGTACCTCATATTCTCAATTAATTGCTTTTTTTATAACACAGTAACTTGGGAAAAAAAATAAAATGAAGCAACAGCAAAACAGAATCCCTCCATTCCCAAAGTTCTGAATTATCCTCTGAACTCCACGACAGCTAGGAAAAGTTTAAAAACAGACACCCTTGTGTCATTACCACTGCTTGGCACACTAAACAATGCCTTTGGTGTCCATCTACTATCACTTACCTTATAGTCAGATTGCAAACTCTTAAGGGTAAAGACCAATTTTTTTTTTTTAAATTTCTTTTACATCAGGAAGTGATAGTATCCATATCTCCTCTGTGCCACAGTAATAAAATAAACTAAATATCATTGTTATGCTTTAATTATTTTCCATTCAAAGCTCTAAAACCATCTAAAGTGAGAGATGTTTGCCCAAATTTCTAGGAACAAAAGGCCAGTTTCCACATGTGACCTGACATGAAAATATCCACGATGCAACAATTTTACTCTTTGCACTATGTAAAAAAGCTCACAGTATTATCATCAACAAACTGTAAATTATGGTATCTTTACATCCATTTCAACCCTTTCATTGTAAAGAGGAGGTAGATTAGAAGTAAACCACATCCTGCACTCCCTGATCAGTCATAAGGCACATTTCCATTCCACTGAAAATGGGATATATTTTAGGGCAGTGAAAGTTGGAAGAAGTAATCAAATGCACTTGGAGTACTGTAATGTCTAGTCACAGACTGTAGCAAAACACAGACAAAACATCTTTTTTTTACTATAGGAAATCTAGGTACTTTATCCAAAGGAAATTTGAGAATGATAGACCTACAAAAGTATGGGGCCCACTGGCTCATAAGGCTTACTGGCATTTAATTCTTTCTTTCACAGTGAAAGCAATGGACATAATAGTGGAAGTGTTAAAAAATGCAGCTTAAGATGTCTTCTGTTAACTTCTAAAGTTATCTTAGAAGTGAGCTGGTAAGTTAAGATGTTGTTATTAAAAGATATTTAAATCCAAGAATTTGTTTTCATCATTACCTTGAACTAAAATTTACCCCCAAAACCTGAAGGGCAAAAATCCCACAGCAGGGGATAAAGCTACAATCAAGTTGATATCTACCCAAGTAAACTTTTAACAAATAATAGGGACCGAATCCAGACTCTTTGCCAACAGATCAATCACAGTTTAGCACTCAGCTCTCCTCCAAGTTTGACTTGGCTCTTACTCAAAGTAACACGAGAACCAGGTTCTCCAAATGCCAAAGCCACCTCAGGAAGCTTCAATGTGAAAGTTGTCAAACTGTGCAAACTCAAACGAGCGAGTTCCAAGAGCAGCCCAGCCGTTCCCTGGTTTAGAAACGGTGACATTCTCCCAGAGCGGGTAACCATTTAACAGTCCTGAGGCAGAATTGCCCTGTCAGAAAAAGGAAAATGTTAGCTTTGTAAAATCCAGGGTCTGTGTAGACACTGAGCCTGCTCACACGGGAGACAAAGATAAAGCAGAAAGATGTCAACTTTCAACTACATTTCACACATTTTTCATGCAGAGATGCATCTAAATAGTGCATAGAATCCTCTGGTGTCTATCACCTCTGTGAAACAGATCTAATGCCTTTACACTGAATACATAAAAGGCTCCTCTTCCCCAACTCACAGCTTTACTAACGCAGTGTAGAACCTGAAAGGTAAGCTAGGATTCAAGCTTCCCCACCTTTCAGGCCAACTGCAGTTGCAAAGTTTGTGTTAGACAAAGGGCTTAGGCATTCAGAAGAGGAACATAAAGCCTTTTAGGTACTTGCACCAATGCCACATCTGCTGAAGTGCACAGGGATATTTAAAGTACAGTTTGGGGCTACTTTCCTCACAAAGTCACTATAGTCAAAAAGGGTGGAGTGGGAGGCAAGGAAAAAAATGTGGACAGGCCTCTCATTAACTGCAGCCCCTTTATTCAGTAACACAATGCCTGTGCTCTTTCACCACAGTAGAGAAGGAACTCAGCTTATCTGAGTTCCCCAGTCCTTTACTGGCTCCACATACAAGGCTTTAGCCTGCAAAGGGAAACAGGGACAGATTTGTAACACAGGCTACTTTAGTAGTTTACTGACTGTCTTAAGAACAAGAAGTCAGGCCATCATCTGTCAGATTAAACAACAGACTTGCCTCTCTGACCGTTCTACCTCCAGCTTTCAATTCAGCTTTCCAATCATTTTTTGTACCTTCTATAGTTTCTCAAGATCTCTTTAAAAATACAGGCAGTAGAACTGGGTATGGTATTTTAATATTGGTTTAAAACAACAGACATTATTTATGTTTTAGATAGGGTAAACTAATGCAAGTACATCACCAATAGTATAGCAGAGTTTTGCCTAAACCATTTAGGACTGAAAGTTTTATAACTGGTTTTCTAGCTTTTTGCCTGTGTCCTTACCTGAATGTTGAGAGTAAGTGTGTGCCATGCATTATCCCGGACACCAGAAAGTCCTTTCATTAATACTTCTTCTCCAGCTGCAAAACATGCTTAAGTTAGTGAAGTGTTACTTCAGCCCTTTGCTGAAACTGATAAATACAAAGCCAGCAAAAAGATAATAATATATATTTTTCAGAAGAGTTTAGGATCGACATTTTACCAATTTCAGTTGCAGCAGGGAAGGCTTAATATGCAAACCTGGACACTGCACTATCAGTGCATTCTCCTCTTTTGCCAGAACAGTGTTTTATCACTGAAATCTCCAATGCTCTTGGCAATTTGGCATGAGATGAGGATTCACTTTATGGAGAGTACAGGTTCACAAAATCTGACAGTAGCTATCACTCTGCTTGTTCTATAGATCTTGTTTCTGTATTGTTTGTAACTATTTTAAATCAGAGGGTTTGAGTTGCCACACTATCATGTTGCTTAGTTCTGCTCAAAATTTAAGCTAAGGAAAAAAGGGGTGTGAATGACATCTGGAGGGAAGATGAAGACCTGAACAAAATTAAGTGCTACAAATCTTCAATTATTCAGTGGACAGTTTTTGCTGCAAGATAATTTAACATTCAAGCTCCCTTCTAGAAAAATGTAAAGATGACTGAAAATAACCATACAGAAAAAATTATCACATTATGTAACAAGAGTCTCCAACTAAAATAATGAAGTGGTTAATCAAAATCTACTCATTTCATCTAGGAAAAATTATTTCTGACAGCCTGAGAAAGTAATCAGGTAATGTTGCTAGGTCTTACTACAAATAAAAAACGGAGTCAATCCTAAACACAAGTATGTATTTCCATACAGCTGAAACTTAAGTTTTTATTGACTTTCATATTGCAAAGTTTCCCTAGGGAGCACAGCTCTATTAAGAGAAGCTATGTAAAACCTTCTTTATGCTACCTGTCCATGGTAAAAAGTGGAAAGGAACACAGACACACACACAAAAAAAATATATCTCATCAGATATAATGTAGGTCTAGAAGCTACATTTGACTGATCAGGAACTATTGAAAGTTTTGATTTATACTCATGAAATTATAGGAAATGCATTCAACTAAATATGCCACTACTTCAAAGCAAATTGAAAATAACTTTTAGCTATTCATGAAGTATTATCATACACTCTTCCATGTGCCTGTCAAGTGCTCTACAGATGAACACACATGAATGTTCACATCACAAGTAGAACATTTGCTCACTCCAATGAGCTAGATTAACAGGAGGCCACTTATCATCACTTAAGCCAGATGTAAGTACACTGACTTGAACTGCTCTCTAAGAAAAGTCACTTTGTGTCAATCAGGATTTTTTTTAATGTAGTAGTTTAAGAATACATATAAAATCTTTGATAAATTAATATTACATTAATTAAATGTAATAATTAAATAATAAATATTGTATCAGAGTATTTATGAAAAGAAAATAGTTTATATTTGCTAGTGTAAAACAGATTTTGTCAGTGGAAAGACAGAAACTCCAAAAAGCTGAGCCTGAGAAATGAGCCAGCCAGTAGCCTTCAGATGCTTTCTCTACATATAAAAAGTGGCCATCATTAGAACCCAACAGGTTAAATTCATAGTGATGACAAATGTGTAAAATCTGAATGGTACCCATTTTTATCGAAGTTATCAAAATGACACGTCCATATGCCAGCATCCACTTTTGCAAAGAGCTGCTTACCTAGGTCACCGGTCACTCTGTAGGTACCATCTGCAAAAACCCAGAAGAAAACTCCTTTGGTACGTCGCACATATATCCCACCGTTGTCAACTCTTCCTGCAATAAACACGCCCCCATCACGTGGTTTTTCTATGTAGATGTCACAAGAGACTGTCAAGTTTACCCTGTAAGAGAAGTTCAGTGTTTCAACAAGGAAGTAATCAATCTTTTTGAGCAGGCAGTGCATAAAATTATTTGATTTTCCTGAGATGATACTCCAGCTCAACAGTAAAGCACTGCTTTATACATGCAATGAGAGCTGTAAAGGCAAATAAAGCAAGCAATACCAGAGCCAAAGAATAGCACCTACAAAATTTACGCAACTTCCTCCTCCCCAAAGTTGCACCACAAGGCTCTTAACCATATAAATTAAAAGCATTCTTTACCTCTATTAATGGATATTCAAACTAAAAATCTACATCCCATGTCTGAAGGCACTTGTAACACAGATACAGCCACAAGGTCACATACTTAGGAAGTAATAACTATCCATAATTGTTTACAGAATGTGAAAAGACTCTGTGACAGCAGCTCAGCTGATAACTGAATCAGAGAATATCTATTCTAGCAACTTTTCTGCTCACTTCTAACATAACAGTAAGAATGACCTGAGTTTTCACTCTAATATAAGGCTACTAGACTTACCAGATTCTTGAATACATAGTCATTACGCAAACAAGATTACTTTCTTGTCTCCCCATATATTAAAAAGGACAACCCCCCCCCATTTTCTTTAAGCCATTACAAAGAGACTCAAAGCAATACAGAGTTAATTACATAGTAATACTTTCAGAACATACTGAGGTTCAACAAAACCATCAGAGAAAAACACTAAGGAAATTCAGGATAAGAGAACAAAAAGCTTTCATGTGCAGAAGTTTAAAATCCAAACTACAATCAGCTAAACAATCTTGCAAATGAAACATGAAAAATTGCCATTGATCACTGAAGTAAAGTATCATCCCACAGAGAAATTTAATGCAAGATTGGCTCAGAATTCCAATAGCAGGTGCTCAATGTTGAAAATATCTGCCAGGGAAAGGCTGAGTCTTAAAATGAGGATGAAGCAAACAAACTTGAGTGCCTGAAACTGAGAATTAGCATTATGAAAAGTTACAGAGCTGTAAAACTTGAATAATAAACTGAATATTCAGGAAGCAACCTTGGTTCTGAAAACAAGATGAAGACTCAGAAAGAAATTGAACCAAAACAAAATAATAGGAAGGTTTTAGGAATCTCAGTACAGTAATTTAAGAATATGTCCTGTGTAGCTGTTATAGGAATCACTGAATATGATTCCTCAGTGAGGGAAAATTGATTATAGGGGGAATATGGGATTTTTCTTAACAGAGAGCTGCAAAAGAAAACATCAGATAACTGAAGAACAACCTGCAAGTACAAGAGAGTTGTATTCTTTCAGGCTTTGGATCAAAGTGATTCAATCATGTCTCCACGCCTGAAATAAGAAGTGGAAGTATGTTCTGAAAAAGTGTTTTTGAGATCAATGATCTGATGAAAGTGAAAAAGACCTGACAGAATGGCTATTTTAAAGAATGCATCAAAAGAATTTAGGCTATACGTCTAAGCAGAAGAGAAAGTTTTAAGCATGAAGTTTATTATTAGTTTTAAAAGCATAATTAGTTAACAGGCTCTTTCCCAAATGCTTCTTTATTTTAAGTAGATATTATTCTAAAATATGCTGCTAAATTCTGAATTACCATCATTGTAGCTCCTGGCAATTTTATAGTTCCTAGAAAGAACTGCAATTGTAACCATACTTTTATCAAAGTAGTAAACCTCAGTTACTTTCACCCAGAAATAAGCAGTTTAAGCAGCTTTGGCATCAAATCTACACAAGTCTAGGAACTGCTCAGAAGATGGCAGTCTGCAACAAATACTGAATAATGAATGAATGAATGAATGCTGATAATGAATTATCAGTTAAATAGTCAGAGTCATGAAACTGATCAAATTGCTAACAAATAAGACAGACAACTCAAAATTATGTCATTTAAAAGTAATCCTTTTTTTGGTCCAATTGAAGAAATATTGAAACTCAGGGCACATGTTGGTCTTTCTAGTATGCCAACTCAGATCCATTATTTGAAAAAATTAGCTTGAACAAATATGCCCAGCAGGACATAAGCAAAAAAGACATTCTAATACAGTGCAGCAGTGGGCTAAACAACCAAGAAATGAGGTGGACTCCCCATCCTCATCTATTAAGAGTCATTTAGACAGACAGTTATTTTTGGCCCTGAGCAGAGCTCAATGACTTTTAGAAGTCCCTGAATCATCATTCCTATATATCTACAGACAATCTGAAGGCAAAAGCAAAACCCCTCTGTCTAGGAGAAATGAGGCTTGAGACAGATTAACTGATCATAAGTCACACTGGTGAGGAGAGTATTTCCCCAAATGCCACTACAACATAGTATTTACATACCACTTAAAATTTCCTATGACACTGATGGTCTGGTCTGCATCAGAAACCCAAGTGATGGGCCGCTGAACCACCACCTGGCGGAGTGTGAACACATGATCTCCTGGGTCAGAAGCATTTACAAAGTATTCAAAGACACCTGTCTGATCTGCAAAATTTGGGGCTTCACTGAAAGGTGGATTACCTGTTCAGAAAATAAAATACACATCAACTCTAAAACATTGTTTTTCTTCTGTGTACTTGTTTTCAGAAATTTCCCCTGAAATTTTTCTCCAGAATTTTGACTTGCTGTATCAAAGCAGTCCCCAAAAAGGGAAGGTTTTAAGCAGACACCATTTTTGCAAACACATGAACAAAGTAAATTACTTGCTTCCCTATCTGACTCCCAAAAACTAGTTCCTAGTTCACTGTAGTTATGAGCTATACCAGTTGAATCAAGAATTGGTGCTAGTGACCACCAGTTAAGACATGAAATTAAATACACCTCATTGCAAGTGTTAGGTGTACACTCATACAGTCTAAGTTGCTGGAAAAACAGGCATAAATGAACAAAACCAGAATGGATCCTCAGGTTACCTCATACAGAGGATTCAAATAACGTAACTTACTGCCTTCCTACATTACAATTATATCTGTGTGTGAATTAAGTTTTTGGATAAGAGAATTCTGGCTTACGTATATTGAAATCATCTCTGTAACTTGAAGGAAAGGGCTGAGGAGGAGGCGGCTCTGGGCAACCACATTTCCGTCCTGTCTTGAGAGTGGTTAAAGTGTAGACTTCATCCACATTTAGATCTAAATAAAATCTTCCCTTCCATACCTGGAATTGAAGAAAGCTCAAGCTGCAAAAATTAACAACTAAATGACAAAATACCCAAATTCCTGAGGTAAAGAAGATCCTCTGAAGTCCTCATTTAAGGCAAAAATCCCATCTTCTTGCCTCACAATTTAAGTATCTCTGGACTACTTTGAAAACCCCTTTTCCCCAAATTCTTTATTACCTACAGTTAAGCTCATACATAGCCAGTAAAACTGCAGTCAAACAGCCTTAATAAAACATGCCCTAAATATGTAGCTTAACCATGAAACTTGAGGAGTTTCAGAAAAGGGGAAATACACACCTGAAATTGCAGAGGGATTGTAGTTAAAATTGATCAACTTACCTTTAAAGGATGAAGTTGCTGGAAAAGACTGGAGTTTCCAGATTCAAAATCAAGTCTAGAATGCCACACTTGAAGGGTTTCCACCATACACTACAAGGGAACACACCATGCAATTTAAAACACAACAACAGCAAAATAAAAAAACCTTGAATATTCAACTTGAGAAACATCAGTCCTCTATGGATGTCTAATTTTTGTTATTTTAAAGTTGTTGATCACATTACAGGCCACAACCCTATTCAACTATTTTTTACATATGCCTTTCATTTTTATAGATTATATATCAATAAGGCATTGTCCTAACATGCACTAATGTTGTTCATAAAGACAGAAAGCACTGCCAACACAGACACAATCTTTAGCTTCTCTATCACCAACAGTGGTGCCCCTTGGATAGACGCTTTTTTTCCTAGAAGTAACTAGACTGAAATAATATCCTGCTAGTTTCACTTTTATGAGTCCTTCAGTCTAGTTGCTAGTTCTTTGATGTTAATTTTTGAGCAAAGTATTTTGCTTGCACATCTCCAGACTTCTGTAATATTACAGCATATCAACTATATCAGTTATCAGATTTTAATCAAACCTAACCCCTATAATTTCTTTTCTGTTACCAACACCAACAACAAAGCAAGCGACCTAGAGCTTGGTTTGGCTAAGCCATCTAATACTTCCCCAAAAGGGAGCTCTGTATCCAAACTGACACTCAACTACTTGACACTCAAATAAGTGAACTATTTTATTGCCAAAAGTATTGTCCAAATTATCTCCTTCTAAAGGAAATTAATGCTGCCAAAAACCCAAAATCAAATTCCAAATAAGTAACTGTCAACTTTTAAGAAGGAATCATCCGAATCAACTAACAATGACTCCCTCCAGATTACACTGTGAAAGTATTGCTCACATTTCAGAGGGAAGTTTACTTTAGCAAGATTAAAAAAAGAGAATAAACAAATCAACAACTGGGAGATTCTCACATTATCTCTTCACGGAATGCAACAACAAAACCTACAGTATAAAAGCAACTACAGCTACTCCCCTGGAAATGAACTGATGACTAGAAAGGCCATGGCCTTGCTGGCCAGACAAACTATGTCAGCATGTCAGAGCACCCAGCCTTGGAATAAATTCGGAAGAAAAAATTTAGTTGCGTTTCCGTTCTGTGAAATTTCTTCTTCAATATGTAGATGATTAGATTGGGAGGCAGCAATTCTACACTTTCAGTTATGACATTGGATCTTATGATAAAACAGAATTAGAATGCTTAAAACTTTGCCAGGGGCGTAACAGCCTCCAATACTGGAGACTGTTAATTTCTTGCTAACCCCTGTAATACTGACTTGCATGTATTTGAATATGAATGGCAATTCATTTTACAAGGCTGATCAAATGTATTCAAGATCTACTTACAAATGACCCTCTGAGGTAGAAAGTTGCTCTCTGAGGTATGACATTGAAATTTGGCAATGGAGGCCTGATACATTTAGAGTGATTATGACTCTGAAAGAAAAAATAAATGTAACAGAAGAAACAACACATTATTGGAATGGCAACATTTATGAAAAACATAGAGCATAGAATTGAAATTAAAAAAGCAATAATTTATTTCACTGTTATCTTAATAGCTGCAATTACACTAGTTTAATAATTTTATTTTGAATACAGATTTTAAGAAAACACATGATATGTAACTTCCTCCCAGTGTGTCATCCAATTAAAGCTAATGCGTAATAAAAAGATAAAGATGGCATATATACTGGCCTCCAAGAAGTCTCAACTAGGTATTTAAAGTTCAGATAGAAAAAACAACCTCCAGAGAACTCACTGGATAATAATAAAGCTACAAGTATCAAAGAACATTCAAGGATACTGAACTATGTAAATCAAGACAGGTTCTTCATAACAAAACACTTCCTTTAACTTTTCTAGTCCCCTGGAATTGCTGATGCACATACCATAGTTTCAATGATGATGGTAAGGTTCCCTAGGCCATCTGTCAGAGCTACAAAACTGCCACCTCCTTCTAAGTGTCCATCCACTTGCAAGTATGACCAGCCTGGCTGAGTAAATTGTGTGGTGTGTGCTGAGACAAAAACCAGAATATGATGATTAGGACTTAATGAAAAACAGTACCATTTGTAGGCCTAATTCATATATGCTGACAAAACAGAAACATGATTTGGTGAAGAAAGTAATAGAACTTCCAAAACAAATTTTATCTATGTAAGAGGAAAGATTAAAGAATTATACTGCAGTAAAATAAAAATATCAACTCTATTGCAGACAAAACAGTTAAAATTATAGCAATTATTTAGATATGAAGTACAAACTATATAAGGTAATCATGCCCATTTGATTTGAAAATTCATCAGAGTTTAGATTTTCCCAAATCTCCTTCTTTAAATTAAGGAAACATTTGAGCCAGAGAAAGCACAGATGGACAACTGCATAAGGAATAACTAAATAAGTAGGGTTTTCAGCAAGTAAGTGAAACTATCAAAGAAGAATACGACCCAGATCATAAAAATCCTGAGCAACATGGACACAGGAATTGCTCAGCTGTTATTCCTGAGACACTATGGCCATTTTTCCTTTAATGCTTTTACATATATAAGTAAGTAGCAGAAGAACAGAAATTAAAGCATCTGTCTTGCTCTTCCTTCATGGCACTGCATAGTCGCTCTGCAGAACTGCAGCCAAGACAGGACTGCAGAGTAGCCAGCGAACCCCTGTGTCCACAGACAACATGTGAACATGCCTCCCTTTCCCCAGGCTCAAGGAAATGCTGATTTACACAAGCCAAGAATGTCAAGCAGGACAAGAGGTCCTTTGTTCCATTTTCTCAAACTGAGAAGTACCAAATGGAATTGATTGATACTCAAGGATTAAAAATAGAAAAAGGAAAGGAAACAGGAAAGCACATTAATCTTTACAGGCACTTGAGATCAAAATATTTTAATAGTAACAGCTATAAAGATAGTTTATTCATTTCTGATATAGCTAAAGGTCAAGTATGAAGATTTCCCTTGCTATTATATTTTTCTGCTTTCTATTGAAATGAGACTGTATTCTTCTTTCTTAATATATTCACAAAACTTTCCACAAATCTACCTTACTTTGGTACAAAAAATAATACACATAGAAACACTAAATAAATACAGGCCTCAGAAAATACAGTGATGTATTGTGGCGTCAGATTACCAAACTTTTAACTGCAAAATTTTCACCTGTAATCCAAATAGGAGATTCAACTCTATAGTGGCCACTCCAAGGCTCCTGTGCAGTCATTAATCCACATCGACCAAAAGGCAACTGTTCATAATAACTAGCCACCAGATTCCACGCAATTGTTCTGGAAGAAAAACAGGTGTTTGCTCCATTCATATGGATAGTATTAGATTAACAGCACAAGAATCCATTCCATACTTTTTCTCCAGCATACAATGAAAGCAGTTTAGGGGGTGGGGGTGGAGAGAATATCTTTCCAGCTAAAAGAGAAAAAAAACCCCACAGGAGAGGAAATTAAAGCAAATAGACTTCCACTGTTGAGAACTTCTTTCAGAAAAAGTGGAGATAAATTCTCTGGCTATAACACCATAAAAAGTTGTACATTAAAGGAAACATACTGAGGGTAAAGACGCCACGTGTTTGGGGGTTTTTCCTGTTCTGAAGGCAAAAAATTTTGTTAGCAAAGTCTACAGCTTGTTGCCGGATACTGTTTGGTTGAGGTTTTTTTGATTGCTTGGTTATTGCTGTGCATGGTGATAGTTTTGGATGGAGGTTTTTTAGGGGAGCAGTTAAGTACCACCAAAAAAAAAATCTTCATCTATATAAGTAACAAACAGAAAACAACTTTAACCAGTCATCCTCCAGGAGCTGCTCTTTCAAGACATTGTCAGGATAGTGACAAGGACAATTACTTCCCCCTATAATTTCTTTTCTTCACACACCTTGATTTGGACTTCACTGAAATGTTTTGCAAAGACTTTAAACTTAAGACTTCTGAGCCTTAAGTATGGAAATACAGGTTAACAGACCAGTTAAGCAGAAAGCAAAAGCTGTCAATCTGTTTTGCTACTGCATCCAGGTGAGTACAAAGGCCTCATTCTAAAGCCACTGCCATAGACTTATCACACTATACATACATACAGAAGAGATCCCGGAATTCTGCAAAAACATGATCATAAAATAAATAACTCTCGAATTGTAAATTCAGCTTGCTCACATCAAACTTGTTCTGCTGATTTCATACTTAGAAAGAAAAGTAGGAAACTCAACTTCAAAGGAAACAAGCTTAGCAGAAAGATAGGCTTACTTTTGTCAGTAAGATACTGTTTTCAGTATAAAAGCCAAGATAACTTCACAGTTGGACATCTGGACACAGAACTATTCTACAATAATTTATAAACACAACACATATGCCTGGCTGTTAGGCTGTGAAAGAAATGGAGCATATATAATTTGAAAAGGCTTGTAAAAAATAGAAAAACAATGGGAAAAGAAAGGCCCCGAATTAAGGTATTAAAGCATAGGAGGATTAAGAAGCAAGCAGAATGATTAGGAATTCATGCAGGAAATATTCACCTGTTTGAAAATCTCAGCTCACAGAGAAAACAAAAGATTTGTAGAAACCAGGTGACTCTACTTCCCTGTACAAGTATCAGTGATTTTTCCTGCACTCCACTTGAAGCAACAAGATTTCTCTTTATTATTACAAAATGAAGTTACATAGAACCTAAAGCTTTTAACAATTTTGCTTACATCTTGATGCCTACATTTTCTTTAATCAAACTTTTTCTTTCAGATAGCAGTTGTTGCACTAGAAACATCAAACTATATTTTCTATTCTTTTCTAAAACTGAGTTACGTCATTTCCCAGTAAAGAGAACATTTTTATTACAGTTTTCAGTCTGGAAAGAAAATGTGCAGAAAACAATAAATGTATCAAAGACTATAGCAAGTTTAAGAATGGATTCTGAGGAAGAAGTTGTACGGAAAAACTAGATAATTACATCTGTATCTATCTGTTTAACTGAAGACAAACAATCCAATAAAGACCTTAAGAAAAATAAGATAAATTTGTTTTATTGTTATTTTCCTCAAATGTTTTTCATTTTTAGCTCTCCATAAGAACATTCTCTTTATAATAATTATCATCAGTGTCAAAGACATCTGAAATTAACTGCATAAATCATTGGGTGCTGGGGAACAAAAATACATTGAAACTTGTGGCACTTCTACCCCAGAAAGAGGTAAGAACAGCAGAATTCATATCTTACTATATTTGAATTCAGACTTCATTGGGGTGATTTTCAGTTTACCTGTTTTCTCACCATAGCAGATGGTTACAGTCATACTGAACTTTAAATAATTCTTACACCCCAGGTTGTGAGAGCAAGCAACAGCACCCAACACTTACGAGGTCATGTTTCCATTCACGTAGTTTTGGTTCAGGATCCGAGCCCAGCAGCCTGCACCAACATCATTATTGAAAGTACTGTAATCTTCTGAAGACCACAGTTTCTTCCCAGTTAATATGGCATTTTTCACTGTTTTTGTCCCGGGATAGTGAGCCCTACACAGTGTTTTAAAAAGAAAGAGGATTTAGTACAAAGAGAAAATCAAAATCTGGAAGTACATAGAGCAGCAATGATTCACGTCCTTCAAAGTGATAATGAAAAATAAAATTTCTTTGGAATACTACAAGTGGAATAGAAGAAAACTGAACAAGGGGGAGCTGTAACATTACAGAGCTTATTGTATTTACATCAGTAGATTATTTCTTCTGCCACCTGACAGCATATAAACTTTGATCTAAAAATACCATGCAACTTCAACAGCTTGCTAAAGCAAGCTGAAATTGAGCTTGAAGATGTTCATTACTGTAATGTGCTGAATAGAGAAAATGCATGCTAACTCACACTATTTTAAATAAAACCATAAAAAACGTAAAACCAACAATACGATACAGCACTAGGCATTATGCTGAGAACTTAAGACGCATTAATGTCTTCAAACTAAACATGAACTCGACTGATTTTGTACATATTTTTAAATGAACTCAGGTTTCAAAAAAGCATGCTAGCTGGACTACGGAAGTTACAGAGGTATAAACTGATAATAGTTGAAACATATAGCAATAGCTAATTTTCTTTTCAAGATCTTCCTTAGTATGAGGAGATATCCTTTCTCCCAGTGGAGACTGATTACATTCAGTCACAGCACTGACCCACAGTGCAAGGTTTGTCCAACTGAAATAAAACCGCTTACAGAAAACAGGGTTGTGATTTTCCTCAGCACATTCACTGAACACACTAAATATGTACACTAAAATGAACCTATCAGCACTGAAAAGGAATGCATAAATATTTCCTTTACTATTAGCCTGCAACTTGACAAGTTATTACATTTGTGGAAAGAATACAAAAAACACCATTTTTTTCAGGCTGACTGTTGGGGTTTTTTTCATTATTTTCCCTCTACTGGACAAAGAGTCATTTCCCAGTGTTGCAGTCCTTCAAACATAGCTTCACTAATGGTAATGTATCAGATAGTAGGGATTTTAGTTACATTCTTCTCTGCCATACTGATTACTGTGTATTTCCCCTTTGGCTTGGAAATTTAAGTATTGCCTTACTATCAAGCAAAAGGGTTTTGTAATGGCATGAAGTGCATAGATTGCAAAAACAAAGCAGAAAAGGAATAATTTGTCTTTCTACACTCCTGAAAAGATATTTCTTAAGTGTCAATATCCTGGACAAATAAAAGCTGAAATACAGGAGAGTATTTAATCTCCCTGTTAAGACGGAATCAGAGCAGGGATGTAAAACTTACACTTGTAAAGAGTTAAGCAATACAGCTTACTTAGTGTAAAAACTGTTGAGCTTCATCCAGACATGATCCAAGATTCCACCTATGAAAAACTGCCAGGATAGTGTTCATATTCAGAACGGGGAGAGGGATTGATTGTAAGGGTAGATGACATTGACTGCCTATGTGTATTTGGAGAAAAAGCCTTCATTTCTATGCCTCCTATGGTTCAGATATATAAAGATGAATGGAAAAGACTCAAGTTGAAGCAAGGAACTTCCACATTTGAAGCATGTGGTTGGGTCAGGCAAGTTTATGGCACCTAGTAAATAAAGTTTAGAGCTATAGTAAAAAGGAAAGTTAATGAACATTTCATACACACATTTCCATTCAGCCATCAAGTCAGTAATCAATCCCAAATTTAGTCTACTAGTAAAATATTATTATGAAAAAACCCAGAACTAGTGAAACAACTCAGCTGGTTGCATGTTTTCCAAATACAACTTTTCCACCAAAACCAAATGGGAACTAAGAATCAAGCCATTGTAACTCACAGAAGAATCACAGCCCAAATTCATTTCTGGATCACAAAAATTTAACAAACCAGTGGAAGTTAGTAACACATGGCTGTGTACAAAGTTGTAAAGCTAAAGCATCTGTTGCATACCAGTTAGAGTAACCAAAATAACCCTCAGAATAAACAGTGTTGTACAAAAAGCCTTCAATCCATTAAAAGTGCAACCATGCCCAAAAAGGAATCTTCAGCATGACAGAAGACTCCTGATTCAATTAAAGGTTGAGGCTGTTACTGGGACAAGAGCTCTATGATTTGACATGGGTTAGTAAGAAAGTTTTACAGTATCAATCCTTTCCTTGCATGTAAGAGTACAGAAGAGGTAAAGCTTTGGCTGCATTAGTTATAAATAAGATGAAGACAAACTATAAACAAACCACCAAGAAAGAAGAAGAGAGAGAACCCCCTACCCAATCACATCGACCACTCCGTGGAGCTCAGAGTCAATCAGCATGACAAAGGAAATGGGCTCCCACAGTCTATCGCTGGCTATGATCCTCACCTGCTCCAGACCATGCTTATCCAATGTGTACCTCAACAGCTTGGAAAAAAAAAGAGAGCAAAGAACAGAGAGAAGGGACAAATAAAAAAAAATGGTTTTCAAATTATCAAAACTTTATATTGGGAAAGGCAGCACTTCTTCAGCACTATTTGAACACAGCTGAAAAAAACTATTGTGCTTCAATTCATGTTTTTTTGACTTGGACAATTGCTATACCAAACAAAATGTACAGGACTGTCAAGTACAAAGTGACTTCAAAGGACACCTTCTTCCTCTACCATACTGAATCCAAAAATACATTAAAAAAGGAAAAATTAAAAATTTTTTATTCTTCTGACAAATACAAAAGTACAAATAAAGACAAAGCATATCACACCTCAAGCAAAATACTCTGTTTGCATATCAGCCACTTAGATGTTACAGTTCTAATGCTTAAACTACAACATAAAAGGACCACATGCAGTGCAAGGACAATTGAACTATAATTTATAAACCTTGAAAAAGCATAGTAAACATTTCATTAAAACAGGAGTTGACTCCCCCTACTCTCCTTGCTAATCAACTGTTTCAGTTTAACAGTGAAGCAACCACAAATTAGATGAGCTCTTCCTAAACACAAGCAAGAAAACAAACAAGAAAAACACCAGACACATACACACCTTATTACCCAACTGTGCTTTATTTCAATCTTTACAACTGCCTCTACTGTACACTTCCCTAGAGATTTCTGAGGCCTTAAAAGTCGATTAAACAAATCTAAAATGTTACACAACATCAAGTCTAGTAATGCACTTTCTTGAAGTCCAGAAGTCTCCTAAACAGTGACTGCTGTACTTGTAAATTCATGTAACATAAAATGCCTAACTGTCTTCAAATCATTCTGTGCATTTCTACCCAATATAAGCTTCTCTAACAGGGCACACTATCTGAAAAAACAGTACTGCATGATTTTTCTTCCAGACTGGAATATGAACTAGGTTATGTACAGTGAGACACCAGCCTGAAACATCAATATTTTCTCCCCTCAAGTCTTAAGGACTTCAGTTAAGCACGTTGGTATTACTAACAGTATACTTCGGTGTTGTACTTTCTCATTACATCTCGCATTAGAAAAAGCATTTAATTTGCAGACTTGTACATAAACGTTAACATATTTAGCAATTAGGGGAGGTTCCTGATGACTAGAGAAATTTTAATGTTTGTCTTCAAGAAGGAGGATCTCTAAGACTACAGAGCCATCAATCTAGCCACAGTCCCCAAGAAGGTTACAGAGCAAGTCTTCCTGGGAGGCATATCGAAGTACTAGATGGATAGGAGAGGAACTGGGAACAGCAGCATGAATTTAACAAGGGCAAACCATGCCTTACAAACATGACTGCTTTCTACAAGGTGATTACCTTTGTGGGCAGAGTGAAATCAGTGGATGTCACATACCTTGACTCCAGCAAAGTCTTCCACCCAGGTGGACAGAGAAGGGCCGCCAGGGAGCAGACTGCTAGCAATGTCCCCATAGGGTGATATTAGGACCAATACTGTTTGAAGTCTTTGATAAAACTCTGGAACATTACACTGTGCTTTGCTTGCAGATACAGCTTTTACTTTCTCTGTTAAGCTGTCTAACTTTACCCACGAGTTTTCTCACTTCCACCTTTCTGATTCTTCCCACATCCCATTCACCTTTCATCTACCATGGATATCCTTCAGATTACACATTGCATTTTAGGCAAGGATAAAGTTCCATGGGGAGCAATGGTATCAAGGTAAAAATTATCTGATGTCAAAAAGAAAGAAAAAGACAACAGAAAATTAAATGAAATACAATGAAAGGGAAAGAGCAGTTATTTTTTGTGTATGGATGCCAAAGAAATCATTTCAACTATCTTGATAATCTCTAAATAAAACAATATAAATTTAATCCCATGTTTCCATTCCACACTAAAAGAACTTTAAAAAGCCACAGAGAGAGTTATACATGAAAAGAAGTTTATACAGAAAAGGATTTCTCAGAAAAGAATATAAGACTATTTAGGAAAACAGACTAGCAGATTTTGCAAACAACTAGACATGCTTATCTAAGAGACAAAATAGATAGAGTGTACTTTCAGCAACTTTCTGAACCTGAGCATTTGAAGGACAGACACCTAAATACTATTATGTTTCACTAGGTCAGCAAGAGCTCTCTTTCGCAGTTAGTACCCTTAAGTCAGCATTGTTGAGAAACATGGTGTTCTCATTTTATACTAACCCTAATTTCTTGACAGATAACAAAACCACTGCACAGGAAAACCAAACTCTTCATTTTTTGTGATCAGTGGTGATTGGGGGGTTGGGGAAAAATCTGTATGACATTCAAGAAAAACCTCTGAAAAAAAGAACTTTCATTTTAAAGAACAACTAAATCACATCTGTGGTTCTAAAGGCACAAACAAAAACAAGTATTCCTATCCTTGATTCTGTCAAACTCCTAAAGAAACAAGAGCCATACACAGTCAGTGCATTCGTTCTTCAAGCTGTATTGTCATGGAAACCATTACTAAAACATTTTCCAATGCACTATTAACTTGCCGAGCTGCAAGTCTTGCCTAACCTAAGAAAGTTTTTTCAAGTTTTTTTCAAACCAAATGAGTTACTCAATGCTGACACGACAATTGATATTTCTCAGGCAGCCACCTCCAGGTGATTGATGTTTACAAGCTCAACACATATGAAAGCAGTTTCTTTATAAAATCCCTGCTTAACTGACATGCTATAACCCTTGAGCCATGCATTAATTTAAAACTATGATGAGCATATCATACTTCCTTATATACAGAGGATAAATGGTACATGACTGACGACAAGAAAGTTCTTATCACAGTAAGGTTAACGGCAGATAAACAAGTTAACAAATGTAACACAAGTGAGCAATTCATATCTGAAGAGGTAATGTTCACTGGGAACACAGAATTTTTTTAAAAACTATGTATAATTTTGAGAAACCAGAGATGACAAAGAAAGCAAGAGCAGCAGAATAAGTACCAAGCCAGTTGCCAGAAGCAAGGTGGTAAGAAAGCATATTATGGAACAAGAATGAAGGCAAACAATTGAGTTGACATTTGCTAAAACTCCAACAGAAGGTATTCCCCACTGCCAAAATTAAGATAGGCTGTATTAGTTTACAAACTTTGGGTGTTTGTTTTTACTTCTATGTTACTGTCAGTTCATGCATTTCTAATACTATCTGTTATCAGATATAAGCAAGAAACAGAAACTTCTAGCTCCAGGATATGGCCAGAAAAATCTCAGCTGTAGCCACAGAAATTTCCAGGGTGGAAAGTTCCACTGTGAAAGTTCAAGTTCACCTGAAATTAAAACCAGTTGCAGACCAAGAAATCAGTCCTACAGTTTTTCTGACTTGGAAGATGCACATGCAGATTAGTTAGGAGTTTCCTGTCATTTACTAGTGCTAAGAAGCCTCAAACACAGCTCTTAAATGGACACTTGAAAGAAATGATGGAAGAGTGATAAGGTCAGCTGACACATACTAAACTGAAAGAAGAAAGACAAGAAAGAATAATCCATCACCAATGTACTCGATGAAGAAAAATGGAAACAGCTAGGATGTATGAAATAAGAATATATGACTCTTGAAAATGGAGATGAAAACTTACAGAAAGGAAGCAATAGCAATGTTTAAAATGCCTCCCTTCTCCCACACTTACCCGACTACCTCAATAGCATCATTAAGATAGGGATCAACTATCATCTCTTTTGAGACGTTCCAATCTCCATCCGCAGCGATGATGCCAATGTTCCACAGACCCAGTCTGTCCAAAGAATGTCGAAGCACCTTAGTAACAGATAACACCACTTAAAGTACAGCCTTCATCAATGAGGCAACACGAAAATTTAAGACTGAAAACAAGAACTGTAGAAAAAGTCAGTGGAAGCCTGTTTTCAGACCAAGATGGATAAGGAAAGTTCTCACTTCTCAAACACGAGCTACAGTGGCAACTAAGAAAAAGTTAATGGTAAGTATTTTTAAAACTGAAGGGTTATTATTGACATTGAGATAGCCATTACACAAAAATGGGCTTCTCATCACTTAGATAACTTTTGACACCACATATGCATATACATACTCCACTTGGACACTCTCAACATACTGACTCCATTGCATGCATGTAATTCATTACACAAAAGTAATGGATTTATCATAAAGTCAGTCATGTTAAGCTGATCTAAAAATGACAGCTGGCTGAAATGTGGAAGTGGACATACCTCCCCAAGTGATCAGAAGCAAAAGTTAACCTGATCCCAAAAAAAGGTGTATTGAAAAAACAGGGATTGAAGTTTTAAAACACGGAAGACCTTCTATCCATGCAGCTCTCTACAAAAAAAGAAATCTTTGCCAAACACCTGTCCTGTTCAAGCAAAGAGCACCTAAACATTCTTTTCACTGCCCATTTTACTGAACAAAAAAAATCCTTAGTGTTTTAAGTGTTTAATATTTAAGTTTACTGACTTCTTGGTTCTCAGGTTTCACTAACTTTCATGGAAAGTAATGAATAAAACTAGAATTGCATATTTAGAACAAAACCAACTTTGAATTCAAACATGCCAGCAGAAAAGAATTCCTATTCTGTCTTTCCAGCTTCTCCTTACTATTTCACTGTTAAAGATGATAAACAGCTCACATTTGTCTGTGGAATTTCTTAGGTAAAAATATACCCACACAAAATATACTCAGCCTTAATAGTTAAGAATGAACCACACTTAGAGAGGGCTGGTATTATCTGAAAACTCAAATCAGAAATTTAAAAAAAAATTATAAAACATCTTTTAAGCAGCTTGCACATAAAGCTGCATCTGAAAAAAAACCACATCACTCCACAGACTTAAAGGCTTTTTTCAGTCTTAGCTATAAAGAAACTATGCACTGTGTGCATGAATGCATGAGAAAGATTTTGCAACTTGATCAAAGATCAGTAGGCATGAATCCTTAAATAATTTCTTGTAATAGCCCTCTAGCATTGTGAAGAAGAATACGGAGCATTTCTATTTTTCATGTAGTCAAATAAGGACATAAATCAAAGTCTAAGTGCTGAAGACAATCAAAGCCTAGATTTAAAACTAATTAAGACATGAAACTTATTAAGAAGAAGAAAAGTAGAAATGAAGTTCTGTTCAGCTGTTTGAAACCTCTGAAACACAAAGTATACCAGAAGAAAAATTCATAATACTACAAGGTCCTTGCAATTTATATCTTTCTAGCTACCTCGACATTCAGAAAAATTGCCTAATCACAGAAACAGATCAGAAGAACAAAATGAACAGTTGCAGAACTTCCATGCTGAAAGAGAAGTACCAAGGACACAGAACTGCATGCACCCAAAAAGCACTCCACAGTAACATATGCAGAACAGTTCCCTCGCACCCAGTATTCACATAACTGGAAGAACAGGGTCTTCTTGAACAAGAATTTATAAGCATTAGAATCCCCATTTCTTTTTTCTTTTTTTTTTTTTTTTACTAAATAAGAAACATAACTAGTGCCTTAGTGGATGAAGTATCTAGAATAATGTCTTACAAGTAAAAATGCATCCAGATAACTAAGAGCTTATCTGTGATGTATTTAACAGGAATTACAGAAAATGTTTGGTGTGCAGCAGCACACTTCAGTAAATTGATCTCTTGCGAAATGGCCAACTGCAAACAGAACTATCGTGCTGACGAGAGAAGAGGTGCCAAGCAACATGAATAGGAAAACAGGTGTTTAATAAAAAATCTCTTATCAGTTAACATACAGTAGAAGGAAGGCCGAAACTTTTCAGTAAATATTTGGGTGATTTTAAAGTCAAATTTTAAACTGAATATTCAGATCTAGAAGCAAAAAATTCAGTCCCAATTCAACAGCATTCAAAAAGCTATAAAGCAGAATAGCTTAAACCCAATAGTTTATTCTCCATATTTTTTCTCCCCACATGAGGAAGCCAAGACAATCACATGAGAAGTCTACAGGTGACACAACACAGATTTGGAATTTTTCAGCCTGGAGAAGAGAAAGTTTTGGGGTGACCTAATTGCTGCCTTCCAGTATCTGAAGGGAGCCTACAAGAAAAGATGGAAAGGGACCTTTTAAAACAGCATGTAGTGATAGGACAAGGGGGAATGGATGGGAATGCCCCATCCCTGGAAGTGTTCAGGGCCAGGCTGGATGAGGTTTTGAGCAACATGGTCTAGAGGAAGGCGTCCCTGCCCATGGCAGGGAACTGGATGACCTTTAAAGCCCCTTCCAACACAAGCCATTCTATGATTCTCTAAGTCTTACTTGCTTTTTGGAAGAGGTAATGCCATTGTGTCTTAGCCTCAAAGCAACAACAAGGAAAGGAACAAAGCAGGGGCTTTGTGCTTAAGATTTCACTGCAAGACCACTTAACAAACCAAAAAGACTTTTCACAGCAGGGCAGGGTGGGGCTGCAGGAGCATTCAGCAGTGAGAAATACAAGAGATCTCTCAAGGTTGGTTATGTGAAATACTGTATTCCTCCAGCTTTTTATAACAAAAGCTACTGAATTTTGCAAAGTTAAAAATAGAGCCTTTACTGTGGTTTTATAGCAATATTTAAGGGTACTAAAATCACAGAATCTAGCTACAGAATTTTAAGCAATTCTACATCTTGGAATTCTAGCTATATCCAAGCTGGTATAAAGATGATACAAGTTTGTATGATAGTAGCATGAACTGAAGCTTCCATTAAAATTTACCAGTCCTCACATTTAGCATACACTGACATGCTTAAAGTTCAAATTAACAGTTTCAGACACACACAATAAACAATCCACATATCTGACCATGTTATCTTTCCATGCATGCAACTACAAGAAACAGAGTTCAGTAAGCAATATAGTTGCAGAAATAAGGTCCCTTTCCCATGCAAATTCAGAAAAGCTAATTGTTTGCATACGGTAAGACAAGCATTTCATTTCACAGAAATAAGAAAAGAATACATACCTTAATGTACTTGCTACTAAATGCCCTTTCATTCCATATCTATAAAGGAAAAGTAAAATCCATTTAGAAAAATCAGGATATGCCAATGCAGAATTAAAGATTTTATTTATATACAAGATTATAGAATCCATTAATCAACTCCATGGTTTCCGTGTGCTAGAGGAAAGTGCAGGTTGGTTCTGTTATTGACTTTTCTGAGGAAAATTCTGCATGAAAGTTCATAGTAGCCGCTTGTTTACCTTTCCCTAAGGTTCCCTGATCGCCTTCTCACTGACAAGAATGCTAGAGCTGCTTGAGCTCTACAATGGCAGCAGTGTTACATTACTAATGGCTCTACTCTAGTTTGCTAGGAATTCTTGAGAAACACACTGTGGCTTCAAGGAGTGGCCTAATGAATGAGCCCCTGTTGCAACACATGGACGTAGGAGAGAGAGAATAACTCACATATTGAAAAAATCAATGAACCTTACCATTCTTTCTAATTTACACAGGACTATATCCAAGCCTGAGCACAAAAGAGATCCAGCATATTTTAAGTAAACAGGCACAAAATGAGCTCATTTGTAAATTTTCCATCTTTTATGCAAACAGTGTTTAAGCTAAACACAGCTCAAAATTCAAATGCAGGAACACTGGTCTTCCTTTCTACCAAACCCTCAGCCTATAAAACACATAGGCAGAAACCTTGTTTCTTTCTTTTTTTTCAAAACACAACATGAACACTGTGATTCACATTGACCAGTAAAGGTTTAGATTACCCAACGATGTACAAGCAGACACTTCCCTGCAGATGGGGTAGGTACAATTGATTTTGGTATTTCTACATCCTGTCACTTCAGAAATGAGCCAATCAAAACATTACTTACTGAAAGGCATCTCATCATAAAGCAGAGTGATGCAGAACATGTACTTATAGCAAAAAGACTGGTAAAGGCTAACCATGTACAATCATAATGCCATTAAAATTGTTTTGACAGTTTCTCAGCCTTCACAGACCTCTCACTGATTTCCTGTATTTCAGATTATACCCACAAAGAAATCAGACGATATGCAATACATTGCCTGGAGAAGCAGAAATTCCCTTTTCTTAGGAGAGAATTAAGAAGGCCAATCATGTGAAGTAACAACACAGAAGTCAACATTAGTCAAATACATGACGTGCAGAATTTACCTTCTACTCCAAAAGCATAGGGCAGAGAAAAATGTAACAGCAATTGTTCTCCCTGTCCCCACAACTGGATTGCTGAAGTAACACTATGTCACCCACAGTGCCAGACTGGTAAGTCAGCAACATCAAGGGGGATGCATTCCAGGGGAGATATAGTTGAGACACACCTTCCCACATTACAGCATAAAGCTCAGACTTCTTCTGAGGGACAGGAACCACAGTTTTAGAAGCTTTGTTCTGAACTGCTGAAGTGATTTTCAGCTTTTCTGCAGTTAAACTTCCCATATCAAAACACTTAATAGTCCAAAGTAAATGTCCAGTAAGGATAGGATTGTTTTTAGAGGAATCCTAGACAAACTTTCTTGGTCAAATAATGAATTTGAAGGGTTTTTTCAGATTGTCTGCTTCTCTCTCTCATCTCCAAATTATGACTTTTTTCTCAGACATTCGTTCCCCACTTTCATATACTGCACTAGAGCGCAATAGTAGAGTAGTTGTACTGTAAAACATGCACCTTCATCTACTATAAATTACACAGGAAAAAATGGAAAAAGTTGTAGAGGATTGCTCTTCTGCAAAATAATAACCACATTTTATGCTAAGTCATGTTAGCTGACTTCCACAAACTGTGTTAACTGATGCTTTTTGTTATCTGGTAACTGCTGAAATGCAAACAGAACAAACAAGGCAGAGAAGGAAAATATTTTAGAACTCTCAAGTTCTTTGGTAATTCTGTTCTAGAACTGGAAAGGTAGGAATCATTTGACACTGGTTCTGCTTTACCAGCCATAATTTCAGGAAGACTGTAAATTGTCACAACTACTGCCTTTCCCCTGGCAACAGTACCAGCCAAAACTGCAATTACGAAAAAATATACATTTCTCTTGACAATCTCTTCCTCCTCCTCCAGTCATCAACAAAGAGAGGCAAGACAAGATCTTAGGAGTAAAGATAGATAAAATATACATAAAATATATGGGAGATTTTGCTTTACTGACCCCAATATAATCAATGTCCAAATCATGATACTGTTTTGCTCCTAATATCCAAGAAACAATATAGTAAGCAGTGATATCTGGATAGTCATAGGGCCAGTTTTCACCCTTCCCTATCCATCCTGGAAATGCCCAAGGTAATCCTGGAAAGAAAGAAGAAAAACAAATGAATAAGTTAAGTGGTTGGTCTACATTACTCAATAATCTTCAAGAGCAAGCTGTAATTTGGTCCACCTAAAATTTGGTTCCAGTGAAGACAATGAAACATAACTTATCTAATGGCAGAGTTTGCTCTAATACAAATTATGATCAAGCAATTTTTTTAATGCTTTTTTTTTATGAGCTAGAAAGCATTCACTACTAGAGAAAAACAGACTACATACAATCTGTCAATTTTATGTATTAGCTCTAACAGGTTTAAAAATCCAAAGATTTTAGGAAAAAAATTTACAAAGCTAAAGACAAAGAGTCAATACAGAACATAAAAAATTGTTTATCTCCTGATTATGAATTTCAGAAGACATGATGATCTGATCATAACAGAGGAAGGAAGATTAGGATAGTGAAAAAACATTTCCATGTCTCAGCTGTTCACTTGATCTTGTGGTAAATGAGAAAAATTAATCTAACCAGATGCTGCTAATTTTCCAGCCAACTTGTATAAAATACCATAGGCTAATTTAAAAGTAAACCCTCCTTCCTTTGTTGAGAGCTTGATCTGAGAGAAGAGGGATATTATTAATAATCGTAATTAGCCATAAATAATAGGCTTAACAGAATCTGACCGGCAAATCCTGCACCAAGCCTTGCTTTGTAACAGGATATGGTAAAGTCCCCTGGAGAACCAGGGAATTAGACACCTTTTAACCAACATATTTATTACCTTGTTTCACGTTAAATACATTTTGTATTTCCAAAATACAAAAATACAACCTAGGGTTCCGCATTTGTTTTGCCACAGCACACACACAACTCATGATCAAAACAGGAAGACAGAAAATTCCTCTTACAATTCAACTACACATGTAGGACAAATCAGAAGACCAGAACCACTATAGTGGAGAAGTTCCGGGTGACTGGTGACTGGTGACTGGTGGTGACTGGTTTGTACTAAGAACATTTAATCAAAAGTAGTGTGTGTAAGATTTACTTACTTATATTTGCAGTAAGTTTATCCCTTCCAATTTTTTTACTCAATTATTCAGCAATTCACTCATGTTCATTGCTGCAATACACTAAAAGCACTACAGTTACTTAATACAAGCAAATTATTAGAAACTTTTTTACCCTATGCTTTTTTTTACAGTAGCATAACATTGGGATGTAACAAGGTAAAACACCGTAAGCATGGAGACAAGCTTAACAAATATTAGCGATTCTACTTTGCTGCAACATCAAAATATCTCCCCATTAAAATGTTAACTAAGGGTCAGATAGGTAATTTAGTCAGAGGAATAAAAAGGCATTTCAATCTAAAAGCTTAAAGCAATTTACCAATCAGTTTAATTTTGGGGTTCCTCTTTTTAGCTTCTTTCATCAGCCACCATTCATAGCCCCGGAAGTAGTTCTCATCATTTTCATAGTGCATATGGGAGGGTTCAGTACCATCTAGGAAGGAAAGAGACAGGTAGCTCTTAATTATCTTGTGTGTCATAAGCTGTTACACACCATAAAGTTTGCTGTATTGCTCATTGCCACAGTATGCAAGGACATACCTCCAACACGGTTCACAAGTTCTGTGGTATGTATTTCAAAGCAAAAGGAATCGTGGGAGGTAAATGCAAGATTTGCTACCCTTCGTTCATAGCATCTTAATTTAGCCTAACTTTAATTTTTTTTTTTTAATGGTCTTTGCCTGCTTGCAACATCAGATGTGGTTAACTATTAGGCATTTTCTATCCCAAGCTGTGATAACACTAAATCCATATTCACTATTGTCTTATATCTTGATCTTAACAACCCCTAGGAAAGTTACAGCATTAAGATTAAGAGGAAAAAAATAATTATACAAGCAAGTTATCTCTAAACCACAAAACAAATAAAAGAAGGTCATAGTTTATTTCTTTTGTGCAAGGCAAGTCCAGGGAAAGAAAAGAAAGGAACTACCAAGAATTTTTTCAATTACAGGAAAGAGGTTGGGGGGTTTTTTATCTTTACAGAAAAATACCTAGTTTATAACTTTCACAGTGTTCTGTGATTGCAGGAAAAGGTTTTGGCATTGAATGCTATGTACTGACTTTCCTCAGGCAAAGGTAAACAAACTAGAAAGGTGCAGAAGAATCAATGTTACTTGGGAAGTCATTACACACAAAAGTCAAGTAAAAACTTGTGTACACAACTGTAACAATTACGCAACTTACGTTAAATTATATGCAGATACCTCTTCTAATGAGACTTTGGTTTAAATGAAGTCTGCTGAAACAGCACACTTCATCACAGAAAACAGGATTTATTTTCTTACCTTACTAACACTTGGCTATATATAAGTTTAAGTTGTCAGGTACATAAAACAATTAGATTCCAATATTATGCTTCATGTCACATTTCAAACCAACTCCCGATCACACCACTGAGGCCAGAAGAGCTGCAGTCTAGTAGACTGAGATACATGCATCTTATCGCTCTCCTTTTAAAACCTGGAAAGCCATCACAGAATTATGTGACATTCCCCTTAGCCAGCAGTAAGAGTGTCTAAAGAGAAGGTCTGTGCATGCCTGAAGATGACTCCATTACCCTCCAACCAGCGATTCATTACCAAGCTCTTAAACCCAGTGTAATACATTTCATCATACTAATTTTTGTGAAGTAAACCCAAGAATGAAAAGCAGTATCTAATTATACAAAACACAGACATCACGGGAAAAAATGTATATATATAAATATATATATATATTTATATGCACAAGTGTATATATATATAAGTATATACACACATACATATGTATACAAATATATATACACATAAAACACCACAAAATCAGATTCTATGTTTTCTATTTATTAACTGTGTCTGATTTTAAGTCTATTCGTGTGGCCAGACCTGAGAAAAGTACAAAAAAAGATACAGTCTGCAGTCTCTGCTTCTCAGCTTTTGGTCACAACCAGCTACTAAACAGTTTCTCCTGCATGTAAAGGTAGTAGGTAGGCTAGGCAAATTACATCAAGACATTTTCAGTTGCAACTCTTCCTAGGAAGAAAAAAAAATTCTGCTTACTGCCAGCCAATACCACTCCAGTGAAATATTGCAGCTAATTAAACCAAAGAAATGCAACTGCTTCTGATCAGATGTCTTTGCATTTCATGCTTTTAAGAAATAAACTACCTAGTATTGCAAAACTGGTGTTGAAGAAATGCTCTGCAACTTAGAAACCTACTACAGGGGGAAAAAAGAACTCATTTGCTCTAGAATAGAACCTATTAACCATACGATATGAGAACTGCTTCCAGAATGTTGGTGTAAATCTCTCTTGCACAAGTTAGCAGTCATTATGTTTTTCTGCAACTTCGGGACATCGGTACATCTATCTGCATGCCTCAGCTCTATGTGGAGCACATGTTACTTAAGGCTTCACTGGAACAAGAAGTTAAATGCTGCTCATGCAAAATCCATACCTGTTGACTGTGCATCACCTCCAATCTCTACCTTGAGAATATGTAAAGAAGCACCAAAATTTGGCTAGGGAAAAAAGAGACAGAAAAAAAGAATCCTGCTGTAAATAACAAGAATGAGGTAGGTAAGTGTACAATTCTGAGCATGCTGAAAATGCAATATTTTTACTTTTTTAAACACCCATTACAGATGCAATGAGAGATTGCATAAATTTGTGATTTTCAAAACAAATTCCAGCAGGGTAAATGGTACACTGATTTTTAAACTGTTTCATTGACTCTTGCACCATTAACAACTTTTCTCCACAACTGTGTAGATTTTAAATAGGTTACGCTCAAAGCACTATTAAAGCTGAACACAGAATATACGAGGAACACAGCAGTATTTTAATGTTATTAGAAGTCAAATTTGTTTTCTTTTAAAATCAAATTACTGAAGTCAGTATTTTTGTAAATAATTTATTATTTGTTGTAAAGGGTTACCCTGTTTATGTGAAAGAGATCATAAATAATCTGTTAACTACAGGCAGATAGGCAAGAGAGAAAAGAATCCACCACACTGGAAAAATATTGGCTAGTTGACTATCCCCCTCCCTTGGCATATGACTGGCAGAGCCAAACATAAAATTCAAGTTCATACAGGTGATTCTATTGCTAGTATGTTCTTCCAGCCATTAGTGGCTTAACAGTTGCTCAAGCCAGAAGTTACAATTATTCATTATTTTAAGAACCACTAATAAGCCCACCTCTTCCATGGAATGACCCAAGTATAATTTTGGTATCTAAAAAAATGTTTTAAGATGTAAGAATGCTATTTGATTTTAAAAAATTGCTGCATAGATAACATGTCTTTCGACCTACAAGTTTGGGATTTTTCTTTGCTTTTAACAGCAAAGTAAATATTTCCAATTTACCATTTCTCTTTTTGACATTTTTTATTTTAAACTTCTAACACATTTATTCTCCCATTCCCATCATGAAAGTTGACTGACTTTAAAAGCCAAGGAGAATGAGGCAAGGTAGGTATAGCCCTCCCAGGTGTGACAGTTTAAGAGGTTTTGGTAAAAGAACACATCAAAAATTCTTTGAAAATCATGATCTCTCAGCTAGATTTTCTTTTATCACGTGCCTATTCAGAACACTGGCATTAGTAACACACAGCTGTAGTCTCAAAAAAAACCATCAGGTTTGATTCCCTAGGCACACATTATGCCTTACTCTACCCTTGAAAGTTAACTCTTTAAACTGCATGGCAAATTATTCCCCTCCAGCCATCTGGATTGCATTACTTGAAAGTGACATGACATCCTCTTACAGAAGAGTAATTTACAGCACCAAAAGCAAAACAAGTATTAATGTCCAGTGCAATAATCTTGCCATATATTAAGTTGGGTAACTCCACGGGTTACACTTGCTAACTAACACAGCTTACAAACCAGTGACATTCCTACACCTTCTAGTCAGTGCAGTTGTACTTGAGACTAGTTTGGAACAGATTCGCTGTTACAAACCTGCAGTCTGCACAGTCATTTTTATGCTATGTTAATCTATCTGTACCCCAAAAAAATCAAAACTGTCTCAAAGACCCCTTTACTTCAATCACTATGAACAGCTAAGCCCCTCATTTAGCCACAGAAACAACTTCTCATTTAGCCCAGGTGGATGATCAAGTACATGCTTAAACACGTTTCTGAAAACATATTTTCACAACATATTGTGAAAACACAAAAGGAATTTTCATAACAATATGAAGAGACAGCCCTGAACAAAATCCTGGTTGCCAAAAACAACACCTAAAATTTAAATTCTGTTAACAATCAACATTAAAGTAGATGCTTTAAAAGATGAGATTTTTGTCTAATTTCAACTAGCATTGAATATATTACAGGAACTCCAACACTACACACTAAGAAATTCTGCATTAAATTAAACTTTATCATAGCAATGAAATCAACTTTACCTTGAACAGGTAATCTAAAATCTGGGAGCGATAAGGTTCTTGGTAGTTCACCAGGAGTCTAGATGTGGCCTAAAATGGAAAGAAAACAAGAAAATATGAAAACATAACTTTCAAACGTTTAACTACATTCCAGCCTTTCAGTCTAGGCCTTTCACAGAGCTAATAAACCTACAAAAATAATCACAACACCAAGAAGTCAGCCAAGCCCCTACATAAACTCGTTTCTAAGCTTTCAGCCGTGCATTTCTGGTTTTAGAGATTGCAACTGCGTTGAACTCCACTCACCTGGAATTTACTGCAGAGTCCAGAGACCAGAGAAACAACGAGATCACACGGCTTTAGGACAAGCAAAAGGCAGCTCCCACCCATCACCATTTCTCCCTCTCTACTCAACTCTCCGTGCTTTGGCTCACCATACGCCAAAGGCAAGGGGAGCTCACGGGACACACAGGCAGGAGACCAAAGAAAGCATCTCAGCAGATCGAAGAGTGGGTAAAAGCTCCGAGAATCTCAGGGCTCTGCTGCCTGGACCACAGGAAAGACGACGAGAGGCCGTGCCTCGTCCAGCATTTTTAAATGCAGGAACTATTAAGACCCTCTACATAAAAACCCACCCTGGCTTAGCTCTTCTCCAGCGGTACCGAGGACATGACACCCCGAAAAGCCACTGCACGGGTGCCCGGAGGGCTGGCGCAAAGCGGAGCCCAGCTCCATCACCCCCGCGGCCGGATCACTGCCCGCAGCGCTCCCCTCAGCGCCCCCAGGCCTCCCCCGCCGAGCCCCGCTCACGTCGTGTGGGTGTCCCCCCTCCCCGTCAGTCCTCAGGGCTCTCCTCCGCGACATCCCCGGCACAGGCCCCGCCGAAGCCACCACAGGCTCCCACCGACGGGATGCCCAGCCCAGGTGTTCCTCCGCAGCCCTGGAGGAGCCGCTCACCCCGCCGCCGCTGACAGCCCCGATCCCGTCGAACTCCCTGCCCAGCCCGTCGGCATCGTCCAGCACATAGGTGGCCGCCAAGAGCGGAGCGGCACCGACCCTGTGGGGCCCCTGGCCGCAGGCGCAGCCAAGCAGGATCGTGCCCCAGAGCAGAGCCGCGCAGCCCATCCCGGTCCAGCTCCGTTCCCGCCGCGTCCTGCGACCGCCCGGTGCCCGCCGCGCCTCCGCACTGCCCGGCAACGCGCGGCACGTGAGCGCGCCGCCCGCCAGCCCCGGGGCGGGGCGGAGGCACCCGCGCCGCCATCTTGCTCAAGGGAAGGGAGGGGGCAGGAAGGTTTCCCAGCCTTTGCGGGCAGCCCCGTCCGGCTGAAGTCAACAGTTGCCATTTTGAGAAAGGGCAAGGCAAGCTGGTGAAGCTTGTGCCACCATGGTGGAGTTGGGCACTGAGCAGCGCTGAAGCTGCGGCGGGGCCATCCTGCGTGTGGGGAAGCTGCATGGCTGTGAGGCGAGGAGAGTTTTGTGTGGGAGCGCGACGGGAGTGGCGTTCAGTGTGGCGTGAGCAGCCGCGCGTGGGGGCTCAGTGCAGCTGACCCTCTTTTTCGGGGCCTCTGACTCTTCTTTCTAGGGCCTCTGGGAAGACACGGTACTTATCCCGGGCCAGGAGCGGCGTTTCCTAGTGCGTCTGTCATTCTCAGGCCCTCGCAGCCAGTTTCCTGGGTTTGCGCCGCTGCCAGGCTGCTTCCAGATCCCCTGAGGAGTCGGCACAAAGCGGCGCTTTGAAGGAGCATATTCCAGCGCGCCGTGAGAAGGACCTTTGATCGCCGCAGGGGCAGAGGCTAGGAGCGGCCGCGGGCTCCGCGCCAAGCCCGCACAGGCCCTGCCCCGCAGAGGTTGCTGGCAGCCCCGCGCCCTTCCCGGGGAATCCCAGTGGGCCCCAGTTAGATCCGCAGCTGACAGAGAGGGATGCTGGAATTGAGGTTTAAGTTACGATGGGCTGGATGAGCCTGTTTACGCCTTCAGGGGTGCGCTGTAGGGCAGCCGCATCAAAATGTGAGCAGCTGAGCCGCACGCTAAAAATTTCCCTGAGGATGCCGGGGTGTTCCCTCAGACTCAGCTTATGCAAGCATTCGGCTCGGAGGAAAAGTAACCCGGAGACTGGCGATCAGCTTGATTATCCTATAAAAATTCATAATGGAGAACTGCCCTTTCTGTTGACCTCAGTATATCATAGAGGAGATATTTCATGTGCTTAAAAGGTGGAATGAGGCATGGGGAGATGCAGCGGCTGATGTCCTGCGTCGTGTAAGAGCTGTAAAAAAGCCCAGGTTTTGCAAGTTTCTAACCATAAAGAATGCTGTTATTCGAGCCTCTGCCACTCTTGTCATTGAGGGATCTAATGTCTCAGTGATGACATTACCTGACTGACGTTTCCTGTTTATTTCTTTTTAAATAGCAATACCAAGCACTCACAAAACATTCTGCACTTTACAGCAATATCAAGTATTAACTAATGAACCTGCTCACACCCAAATGAGCTATATTATACCATTATTACATGCAGGACAGAGTGACTTCCTCAGGCTACAGTGAGTCAGTGCCAGAGGCAGCATTATGCACCTGGTCCTATTTCACATTCATTCCAGCAGACTGTACAGCTTTGCACACCTGGAAGGTATGCAAAACCATCATGAATTATTAATTGGTTCATTTTTATAGTTTCATTGATTAATGCGTAAATATATTCCATGTAAAAGGCTTCAGCTGAGAAATTGTCTCTTATGCATTCATAAGATCCTAAAATTGTCAGTTTTCAAAACTCGTATTTGCAATCCTGTGATGTGCTGAGTGCCCACCCTTTTCAGTTGGTACAGAAAAACATTCTCACAATCTGTTTTGGTGGAAGGAAAAGGATATTTTAGTGTGACTGTGTGAACTTTTATTCTGCAATAAGAATCTTGACATTGTGTTGAACCTTTTTTATTCTTTACACCTTTATTCATAGCCCCTTTGTATGCCCAAATTTAGCCAATAAACTTATTAAAGACCTACTGTGCTTCTTCTCTAGATGAGATCATTTTCCACTGTTAATACTTTTCTATTGGAGTTCTTTTTTTTTAAATTTGTTTATTGATAGTTGATTAATCACAGCAAACACTAAGAACACCTGTTCCATGGTGACTGATCTGAGGTACTGTGTATGTCCAGATCTCAAAAACCTGTGGAAAATTGTGCTGCTTACATCAGAAATTAAATTGTTGCATATGGACATAGATAAGAATTTATTTTTACATAGAGCTTTTCTTCAAGAATGCATAAAAGGCATTGTCTTCTCTCTTGCTTCCTTTGATTTTCAGTCCTCCTATTAATTGTCACAACAAAGAAATGTAGAAATATTTCAACAATGTTTCTCTATTTCTAATAATGATAAGAACTGGTTTTTCTTCAGCAAATTATAGACATGCTCAACAAAACAGCAGAACCAGCAAACCTGACACTGTTTTTGTTAGGTATTCTTGTTAGGAATAGCCAGTGGAAAGTGATGAAATATGTCTTTGTCTAACGAATTTTCCCTCAATAAAAATGAGGGTGTGACTGAAATTTATTTTAGAGATTTATGTTAGCAAGTGGTCTTCTATTCACCAGACTGGAAGGGGCTACTATAGCAGTTTGAGAATGGCCACAAGTATTTGATAGTTTAGGCTTTAAGTAATAGTCAGATCAGCGAAAAACTGTGGATGAAAATGTCATGCTCTGACCAAAAAAAAGGGAACCACATCTCTGCATCCACTGGTTAAATATTATAGAGCTGCCTGGTATTCTCAAGGAAGTCAGTATGCCCCTATTTTAGAACTTTTCAATATGTTCTCTTTCATTTCTCCTTAGCATCTGAATCATCAAAATGGACAGTTTTGTTGTTACCCAACAAATGGACATTTCAAGTGAAATTTTACCCGCTTTCTTAAAGCAGAATTAAATTGTTCCAAACAGTATTTAAGAGAAAATGCACACAAGAAATTATTTTGATCACAGAGGGGGAAGACAACTTTGCTGATGTAGCAACTTTCCACCTAATTGAATAGAATTATCTGTTAAAAGAATCACTTAAATTAAACTTTTACAAAGTCTCTAAAAGTATTCCTACATCTACTAAAGGTTTCTTCCATCCTTTGTTCTTCTTCTTTGTAATTATGTTATCTTTTTTCTCATGGATAAGCTTAGATTAACGAGGAATTGGGGAAAGAAGAAAAAAAAAAGGAAGCAAAACTAAGAGATGTGCGAACTGCTGCCTGTTTATCTGAGAGCAACTTCCTTTTTCTGTATCTGATCAAGTAGAAGCAGACACTTTTCTTAAAAGCAGACAAAGGTTACACTGTCAGCGGCATAACAGGAACCGCTGCACGGGGACACGTGGCTGCCAAGGTAAGTGCTCAGGATCCAAGGAGCCAGGGACACAACTACATTCAGGGACAGGTTTCAACCTAGCTGTCCCTAATGGGATGCTGACATACAATAGAAAGAAGGCACACAGAAGGAGCTGGAAAAGATTGCTTTGGGAGAAGGATTATTTCAATCCCAGCACAAACAAAACTTGAGTCTGAGGCAAAAGACATCAAAGGACACCTAGGATTAGTAATGAACGTTTGATTCATTGTTTATTGTAATGGTACTGCCATGATCAAAATACTGTTGATTATGAAAGGGGGGAAGAATGGAGAAGAACTGTATTTGGAGGTGAATTTTCAACATTCTGAGCTGTCCTATCACTGCCAAAAATGCCTCAAGCTTCACAGAGGGTTCCAGTAGCTCTTCTATTAGTGTTCTTCAGTATTTTCAGACATTAACAAGATACCAGTGCTATTTTTATGAATATGCAGAATGCTTTAAACTTAGCAGAAAAATAAGCTCTGGTAAAAGTAGCTTCTTATAATTCTTATCATGTATATGAAAATATTTTACACATCTTTGTGTATTCATAGAGGAAAACATGATGCACATAATGGTACAGCAAAATAATACTTTCCTGCATGGTCTACGTCCTAAAATCATGGGTTTTTTTCCTGTTTGCTTACATTAACTGAATGTTTATGCTCAATGAAACAGTTCATAAAGTATATCTCCAAGTTTAAAAGGCTGAGCTCTTTTACATCTGTTTGAGTCTCTACAGAATCTCATGGAGACCTGTGTGTAAATTTTAATGTTGCATGAGGAAAAATGCTGTTAATTTTAAGTAAAAAAGGCTGTGTTTCTGAAAGGTGTATTTTAACTCTCTTAAATTGTGAAGTTTTTCAGAATTGAGTTTTGAGATCTGCTCCTTAGGTAAAAGGAATTAGCTATGGAACATCCCTTGTACTCAAAGGAATCATCTTGGCAATGGAACTTACTTTGAGAACACAAAGCAGTTTACTTTGTTGAAATGGCTTGAAGAGAAAGAGGAAAACCATCTGTCTTTCCATCTTATGGATTGGTACACACTACCACCAGTACAGCAGCTGCCACACTAGCTTGCACAGCACTGTTCCTTTCTTCCCTTAGAAAATTGCTTACAGATAAGAGTATGGAATATCCTTTTTTATTTATGCTTATGAAAATTTAGCTTTACACTTCGTGACTTACAAAATGTTATAGATGGAAAGATCACCTAAAGCTCACTTTGAACCTGAAGAAAATGCTGTAGAAATGCATTGTTACAAATACAGTCTATAATGACTACTTTTCTCAGAAACTCTCACAAGGTTCCTTTACAGGCTTGTTTGCATAAACTACTTGAAG
The DNA here is from genome assembly GCA_013396875.1 of Vireo altiloquus. Taxonomy (NCBI): domain Eukaryota; kingdom Metazoa; phylum Chordata; class Aves; order Passeriformes; family Vireonidae; genus Vireo; species Vireo altiloquus. The sequence continues at coordinate 1,326,157 of VZRF01001259.1, read as the reverse complement.
TGTAACATTTGCTAGTTCCTTTCTCTAAATTTTATGTCTTACTGACTTTTCAGAATTCTTGGGCAGTGGGTTTTCTGTAGCAAAATGACAGAGGCAGGAACTATGATAATAATTGAATTATGTGTCTAAAAGAAAAAAATTAATGTTAAGAATTTTTTTTATTTGAAACATCTGATACCAAAACAATTCTATAAAATAAATCACAAGTATATGGAATTAGCTACAGTAGATTTGGACCATGAAAGTCAAACCATTAGACTGTATCATTAAACCAAAATTCCTTGATAGTTTAAAAAAAAAAAAAAATCATTGGGGGAAATGATCAAATACTGTTTTTTAGGATAGCTGTAAGCCAATACCATCTCCTAGGCAAAACCAGCAGGTGTGCTCAGTAGTGGAGAGAAAACCTGGGAATGCTTCAGATCATGCATTCAGGTAAGAATATTCATCTTGCAGTACAAAGTCATAATTACCAGAAAAACAACTCAACGAGAAGGTGTGACATGGACTCCTTCCTCTGAAATAAGGCCCTGAGCAATCTGAGTGAAATGTGTTGTAATCAGGGCAAAGTAGTGCTTTCTGCTTTTATATTTCTGTGCAAGAAACTGCAGCATGCATTGTGGTAAACTTCATTTGTTGGCTCTTTGACACACTTTAGTATAGGTCATCAATATGTGCCAGAAAGACACACTTCTTGGTATTACCATCATTGAAAGCATGTCCTCATGTAAGTACTATCAATGTGTCAGCAAAATTCAGACATGGATTACCTGGGGAATGCTACATGACCTCCAGGGCTGTGTTCATAGGAACTAGTGAACATACTGGTTAAGAAGAAAAGAAAGCAATGGGGTACAGTGACCTGTGAATATGAAAGACAGAAAAATGTTCTGAGGTGACAAATTTCATGTGGTCTCAACTCACTTCTTTGAATTTCAGGTTTAGTGTCCCAGCCTGCCATTAGCCAATTACACCTTCAGATATTAGTTCCTTAAGGCAAATGGCAGAAGAGCAAAGCAAATTCTTGCCCCAAAGAATGTGGTTTATTCTGACAACAGCAGTATGAGGACAAGTGTTTTACCTTATCATCAATGAGATCAACACAGCAAAACCGTTAGAAGCAATGAGCTAAAATTAGAAAGCTGAAGCAAAACAGGTGGTGTGAGGAAATTGGCATGTTGTTCTGTGAGTAGATACAAAAGAAGCTGTTGCGAGTAACAGGAGAGAAGCTTATAAGGATGGTGAGTCTGTAATACAAGTTAACCAACAAAAGAGAGTTTATGGGGGAGGGAGAAGGAATTCCAGTTTCTCAGTCATGAGACTAGCAAACACTGCCTCATACACTTGCTGCATTTAGTACACACGTGCTTCTGAAAGGGCATGTTTTCCTTGTGGACATGAAGAGACCTGTCATAAAGAAATGCTAAAATGTGATTAGGAGATGAGGTAGGTATTTTATCTTTGATTCATCTGGTATATCTGCATACATTTGATTTCTTTTTGATGAGAAGTGAGTCACAAAACCCTGGGATCGAATTTCTAAAGCTAGATATTTATTTTCATACTTATCTATACTGGTAAGCTTACAATGCCCTATTTACTGTGTGGTTTTATGAAACCAAGCTGAAATGCAGACTTCTTATGTTTGTCTTCAATATAGACGCTGCATTTTTTAAACATTAGTCATTATGTTGGTAAAGTTCCTCAGTGGACCAAACCAGCAAGTCCTCAAGAATTTTCCTTGGCTTTCAGGCTTGTGAATGCGTCTAGCTCTAGCTGGCAAGTTAGGCAACTTGATCAAATAAAGCAGTGGCAGGTAAAATGGAGTATGTGCATTCTGGCTAGTTTTGTCATTGCTCCTTTTTTTATGAATAACCATGAAAGGGGCTTTTTTATCGACAAGAAATCTGTCTAATAACCTCTCAGCACAGGCAATAAACCTGTTTGGGTTTTTCGGATAAACACATCAAACCCATAAAAGGCTGAATTTTTCTTACTGCATGGGAAAGTTTCTGCACACAAGTTGCATTCCATTGACGTTCTTTCCCATGTGGAGACGGTTGTAGATGTGCTATCTTGCATTCTACTAATTCTTCAGCCTCTTTACCTCCTCTGCTGGCAGTTCAGGCTCAAAGCACAGATGAGTTATCACAGCAGTCTCTCAAGCAGTTAGTATATTTGGCAGTATATCTGGACTGCAACCAATATTTTTCATTCTCGTATTTCCTGAATGTAACAACTGTGTCTTTAGAGAAGAGAACTGCTGAGTGTCAGAGCAGTGATACAATCAATGAGTTCCAGGTGTCTCACAACTACGGTTGCACACCCTTTCTTACTGAAAGGTCAGCTCTTCTATGTGCTTCTACGGGTCACACATGCAACTCCTCCAGTCTCACTGCTTTAGTCAGGGCTGCCATTTTACTGATATTTTCATGTTGGTAGCCACAGTCCTGGAAGTGACTAAGAAGTTTAATTGCTAGTGGCTTTATAAGGTCATGCATCCCAGCTGCAACTTTTAGAGGGAAGAAGTGAAAATGAAAAACTGTACTCAAGAGTCTCCACCTCCCAGATTCAAAGGGACACCCAGCAGAGTGCCATGTGCATGCAGGAGTCCAGTAGCCGGCCAGGTTTCACATGAGGGTTTCTGGTTCATGCAATAAGTCTTGCTGGGGCAGCACAGTTGATGGCAAGTTCTTGTGGGATCGCATACAAAGGAGAGGAGAAGCAAGGATGTGTGAGGATGCAAATGGGCCAAGAGTGTTTTCAATGGGGAAACATACCAGACACACATTTTCCTCTTCTGAGCAGATCCCAACATCCAGCAGTACCTGAATCCCTGTATTTATGTCCTTGTCTCTCCATTGCCTCAGAGGGGAGGAGGTTATTTGGGGTAAGAAATCTGCCATATTCATATTCCCAAAATCATGCTTACCAGAATAATAGAAAGTGCACATCTATTATTTTATTTGTGGTCCAGTTTCTGATCTCCTTTAACTTCCCTCAGGAGAGACCAGAATTGCAGGACACCAGCCCACTCCTAGAAGAAGTGTCTTAACTACTCATCCTGCTTCTTCTCTAGAGCTTCCATTTAAATGACCTTGACCACATTAGTTGAGTTTCTCTTCCTATGCATTCCTAACTCCAGGAGTGTTTACATCCTCTCATCTCCTACAAACACAGTTTTTCCCTTCTAAAAAAAGAAAAAAAAAAAAAAGACATGCACCAAGAATCCCATAAAAACAAACAAAAAAGTTATAGCTGACATTTTTCCTTTTTGGTAACAGAAGACTGGAATCTTGTCAACCACGTCCTGAATAAGTAACAGATGACAACCCATCAGACTACACAGGGGGTTTTATTGCATCCAGGCTGGAATTATCTCAAGGATATTACTGGTGTGGACAATGAACAACACCACTGAGTGCCATGATGATCACACCCTGGATAAGTATTTGTTTCCCTTTGTGTACAGCATTGTGATGATGATCAGTATTCCCATCAACTGCATATCCCTCTATGCATCTTGCATTCAGGTGAGGAAAAAGAATGAGTTAGCAGTCTACATCTTTAGCCTGTCCCTGGCTGACCTTTTGTACTCTTTGATTCTGCCTCTGTGGATTGATTATGCCTGGCATGGAGATGACTGGAGGCTCTCTGCCTTGCTTTGTCAGATTTTTGCCTTCCTTATGTATATGAATTTCTACACCAGCACCGCGTTCCTTGCTTGCATCTCTGTTGACAGGTACCTGGCATTAGTTCACCCCCTGAAGCTCCAGTACTTGCGCACAAGAAGATTTTCATTGATCGTCAGCATAATTATTTGGCTTCTGGAAAGCATCCTTAATTCAGTTATTTTGGTGTCCAAAGAAGTGTTCCATGATCCTTGCAATTTCACTAATCATACATTATGCTATGATAATTACCCCCTGGAAAGGTGGCAGGCGAACATAAATTTATTCCGGATATGCTCAGGGTACTTGGTCCCTTTGATAATCATCATGTTTTGCTACCATAAAATCTACCAAGTAGTGAGGTATAACCAAGCCACAGTAGATGAAGAAAAGAAAAAAGTGGGGAAACTTATTCTGAACATCACACTTAGTTTCATTGTTTGCTTCACTCCTTATCATGTTGTATTGCTTATTCGCAGCATCAAAGAACCTTCCACGTCTGACCCACACCTTTTGTTGTTGATGTATAAGGTTTACAGAATCACACAGGCCTTAACAAGTTTGAATTGTATTGCGGATCCCATTCTGTACTGCTTTGTGAGTGAAACTGCACGAACAGAGATAGTGAATTTACTCAGGCGTTGTTTGTGCCTACGAAAGCGTGAGGAAGACCAAGTGAAAGAACGTGCTATGTATAGTTCTGCTACAAAAAGCACTGCACTGATCACCTACAGAACTTCCTGTGAAACACAGACTGTCAAAAATTCCTGAATGAGCGCATGCAAAGGAAAATTGGATAGCTTAAAAGGAAAAGAAAAAAAATTCTTCTCTGGTCTGTACCTAGGAAATGCCCCAAAAGACAGAGATACCAGTCTAAGTGAAACCAGTAGCTGGAGCCAATAAGAACTTACTGTAGGGTCAGTGTGATCAAGGAGCATCAACACATATCTTTAAATCATGTATGGTGTATAAATCAGTACAGCAAACACACAGTCAAGAAGGATGGCTGTGACAAGCTGACGGAATTACTGAGGATCCCCCACAGAACTGTCTGCTGTTAGAACTTGCTAGTGAGCCTGCTGCAATGTACTTAGCTGGAGGAAGGCTGAAATCTTCTTTTTCCTGATTAGCAAAGGAACAGACAGAGGGAGTGTGATAAATTTCTCCATAATTTCATGGTGTAATTTATGCTGCTGTGATAGTTCCTGTGTTTCATTAAAGACTCAAATTCTTCTTCAGCATACACCTGAGATCAGCCACTTCTTAAAACAATTTAAACAATTTAAACAATTGTTTACCTCCTGTGTACAGATCCTTACCTGCCCTTAAGCTTTTGTATTCTTTGAAAAATGTATGTTCTAATGTATTACTGCATGTAATGCAGTTTCATTACAATACCAGTGTTGGGTTTCAGATAGTTGAAGATTCATTACTTCAAGTGCCTAAAAGAAGCAAATTCTAGCCACCAGTGCTTTAACTTGGATGAAACCTTTCATGATACATGTAGGGGAGGCAGAGAAGGATAGAAGGTGAGGTTTCACATCTCAACAGCATAAAGGGCCAACCTTTAGAGTTACTTATATGACTGAAATCTGGAGTGTGGTTCCATTTTCAGACTCAAGGGAGCAAGGTTTGCATCCGTTTACTTACCTGCACCTGGAGGCCTCAGATAGAGGTTCCCGGGCTCTCAGTCTTCCAGATTAAAAAAAATTAAACAACAAGCCAGCCAGCAATACTGACAAGCCAGGAAAGAACATGAATGTACCAACAAACAGTAAGAATGGAAACAAAAGAACCCACATTTTGAAAGAGTTGATGTTAGCACAAATCAGAAGTGCAGCTGTTAATTCAAGGACCTGTTCATGTGCAGGCCTCAGAAACAGCTGCCTGGCTCCCTGGTTCTCTGTCCCATCCAGACACCTGACCCTCTAAAAGAGCTAAAACATTATGGAAAGTCTCTTTTTTTCTCCTCTCACAACCTTTTTCTTTTGCTTAATTCCCAGGAAAAGTACTTGGTTATGGTGATTTTTGGATTTCATAGGGAAAGAATTTTTCTTTCCATGAAAAAAAACCCTTCCTCCAGCAAATTTATGTGGTGGAAAGATTTTGACTAGCACTTTTCAGCACCCTTTTAGGTCTGACATTATGTATGGAGGATGTGCATAAAGTGGTCACAAGAAATAAGATATTTCTTACAAGAATATCCCTCTGTGTGTAAATTAAAAATTTCTCCATTTCAAAGAGTGTTTCCATTGTTTTCATGAGTTGCTGTGTGTATATGTTTTCCATTAATTTCACATTCTGAAATGGGAACTTGCCAGGCTGTGCAAGTTGGGCTTGAGAAGAGAAGACTTTGGGGGACCTAATGGCAGCTGTGCAATCCTGCAAAGAGGATACTGAGAAGATGGAGCCAAGCTCTTCACAAGCGCTCATAGCAGGAGTGGTGTGGCTTAAGCCTGGCTGGAAATTAAGCACCACACAGCTGCTTGCTCAGCCCACTTCTGGCCCCCCACAGACAGGCGGAATGGAGAGGAGAATCAAAGTAAAACTTGTAGGTTGAGATAAGAACAGGTTTATAATCAAAAATAAACTAAAATTTTAGTAATAATGGTAAATTATAATAATAATAATGATAATATTAAGGGAAAAAACAAGAGACTCACAACACAATTGCTCACCACCCACTGTCCAATGCCAGACCCCACTTCCTGAACCCACATTAGCCACTCTTCTGGGTAACTGCCCCCACGTTATATACTGGACATGACATTCTATTGTGTGGAATATCCCTTTGGCCAGTTTGGGTCACCTGTCCGAGCTATGCTACTCCCAGTTTCTTTGGCAAACCTCGTCACTGGCAGAGCATGAGACAAGAAAAAATTCCTTTACTTAGGATAAACACAACTACACAAAAACCAAAATGCATCAGTGTGTTATCAACACCATTCTCATTCTGAATTCAAAACACAGCACTGTAACAGCTACCGAAAGGAAAGTAACTCTACCTGAACTGAAACCAGGACAAGAAGGGACAAGAAGTCGTGTATAACTTGAAGCAGGAAGGGTCAGAGTTGATGTAAGGAAGAGCTTCTGAGCTATGAAGAACTGACAAGCAGCAGAGCAGGTTACACCAAGATTTTCTGTGTGCTCCATCCTCAGCAGTTTTCAATACCCAACTCAACAAATCTTGAGCAACATCTGGCCTTGTAGCTGACGTTCCCTTTAGCAAAAGGTTGGACTTGAGATTTCCTGAGGTCCCTTCAAACCACAATAGTCCTGTGATCCTCTGGGTAGTCACTGTTCTGGCTGTCGCTGTCCTCTCTAGAAAATTACATTCTCTTCTCTTTTTGGTTTCCACTTACTGGATTTTGTTTTGATGTGGGTTTCTGTTTCTGATTTGGAGGTTTTTTTCTGTAGTTCCTTCTTATATATTATGAAGGAAGAATTATGCAAGCAGCGGTGCAAGTTACTTCACCATGATTTTTTTCCAGTGCTGACCTATGCATTTTGCAACAGAATGTGAAATTTCACAGTAGCATTGAAATAAAAGCAGAACCAAATTTTGCTCCAACTTCATGGAAAAAAGAACTCAGTGGTTCAATTTTAAATATTTCACATGCCATAAAAGTTGGAAAGTTAATTCTATTTGGGCTTTCAATTTAAAGAATTTGAGAATTAATTTAAAGAATAATGAAAACTGAAGCTAAGCAACAAAACTGAGTCAAAATTAATCTCTGTGTCAGGGAGTAGCGACAGCTGGCAGCTCCACAAGGGCCAGTGACCCAGGAGCTGAAGGTGACAGCCAGGTAGACTGGGCAGCATCATCACCAACAAGCCACAGTCCCATGGCACCTCGGCAAGGCGCAAGAGCAGGTCTGGCCAACTGTTCTGTGGTCACCAGACAAATCTGTAGTGACAAGGCAGGCTGGAGGTTGAGCTGGGAAGCCAAGTCAGGAAGGCAGGGCTAAGATCAGCAAGGTACAAGGCTGGATGGCAGCACCATGTCAGCATTGGCCTGTGCACAGGCAGTTATTTCCTAATGTAGCAGGAGAGGAGACCACAGACTCTGTTAGTAAAGTGACCCTGAGCCTCTGCAAACAGCTTAATTTCCACAAAACTTCATCCCGAGATTTTATATTCTTTAATATTCCACCAATGCTCGTGAAGGCCATAGCTTGGGCCAGTTTACATGGATATCCATGAATGTTTTTCGTAGCATCATTTCCTATGGTACCTCCCTGCATTGCTGAAGATTCACTGCAAGATAAAGGAAAACCATGACAGTGGCTGGCCCATAGGCTGAACTTCATGAAAAAGCTCAGGTAAGTCCTGGGTCCTATCCCTTTGTAATAATAAAATGTAGGTACCCAATTCCTTAAATTGTTCAAAAATGCTCTGTCTACATGTTCAAATCACAATCCTCTGGAGAAATGAGACTTCTAGATGGAAAGATTACAGTGAACTGTAATTCAATCATTTGTGTATTTATTTCCCTCATTGTTCTTACACAGATAAAAATTTACAGTTCTTTTCATTCTCTCTCCAAATTACTTTGTCCCAGCTGGACCAAATCTACTGTATGTAAGTGGACATCTATGTTCTTTTTAAAATTGCAGTGTTACAGGAGAGGTACTTTTCACTATGCACAAAAGGCATAGGACATGGAAAATGCCATCCAGGTTCCAATCCATGCTATGTATTATTGTTATCAAATATTCCACTTAGAATTCCTAATGGCTCTACAGGAAAAAAACAAATGCAAATCCACAGGAACTCTTCCCAAAGCAATGACATTCCTCTGACAAATGTGTCTTAAATTCACGTGTCTATTTCATGGCAAGAAGAAAGGCATGCATTCAAATTCCATTTTCCTCACAGACAATGTCTACAGACATTAGTGTATGGTCTCAGTGAGTCACTATAGTTCCTATCTTGCTTCAAATCAATATAATAAGAAGATGGGTAATTAAAAGGGCTGTGATGGTAATTTAATTAATATCCACAGGGTATGAAATGTCACTGCCAAAGAATATTGCTGTCAGCTTAATAGCAGCAGGGGTTATTTTTTTCTATCAATAATTCTCTTAAAACAGCATCTGTCTGCCAAAAGTCCAGCAAATATATAGCTCACTTCAGTGAACTATGGTGACCTAGCTGGTGGAATTCCAGACATCATTTAATCTGGTTTTTTTTCAGACTCTTAGAATCATTAAGGTTGGAAAAGAGTTTTCAGGTCATCTAGTCCAACTATCAGCCACAACCTGCATCCCTACAGATCATTATTCTCTTCTGTGTCGCTACACATAAGCTTCACTTTGTTAATGTCAGTGCGGCCAGTCCTGACTCACAAGGTTTTAGGCTAACAGGCTAACTAGTTTTTTAGCTAGCCTGTAGCTTTTCTTTTTTTGGGGGCGTGTCTAACATATCTAACTGCCGAATTACTGAAAAAATGAAGTATGAATTTGAGTTATAAAGTTAATATATTCCACTTTCTGTTTCCATTCACAGAAAAGGACACTACTGAAATCAGAATGATAAGTCTAGTGACAAGTATTCAGTGCTGTTATTCTTGTTTAAATGCCAGTAGAGAAGGGAGCAGTGGGCCATAGTTTAGTCATGTGTCAATTTCCATACTGACTACCAGTTTCATCAGTGTCATCCTTGAATCTAGTTCTCTATTTTCTGACGTGATAAAAAACCAGACTATTCATTTGGTCCGACCTCCATACAGCAGAGAGAACGTGGGTGAAAGTATGAGAGTGCTTGGGACCAGCAGGACCACAGCAGCAGAAAATCAGCTTGCCCAGAACAAGGCTGCAAGGAAAGAAAGCAAAGCACATCTCTGAGCTCAGCAAGAGCCAGGGGCAGCTGCTGCACCTGCAGGCCACTGCTGCCAATTGCCAGAACTCTCCTGCCTCAGACAGCAGCTCCTGCTGGTCCCCAAGCCCTGCGAGATGCTAGCTTGACCCTGCCCAAGGCCACCAAGTCCTCTGCACCTGCAGGGCACCCAATGGGGCTGATCCGAGGCAGCATCTGATGAGTGATGCTCTAGCACTGATAAGGGGAAAGAGCAAAACACATTACACATGTGTTTTTCGTAAAGGTTTTTCTGTTATTGCTGCACCACAATGGCTGTGTTACTAACAAATTGCTAGCCTAAGCTGACACAGGGAAGTTTTGGCTATTCGGCTATTAATTAAAAGTAACCAAGCTATTTAACCTAAATCCTTTAATATCCTAGAAAGACATAAAGTATGTTCTGGACTGGGACTTCAGAAAAGAGAAACAAACCCAAACAATTAAAAAAAAAAAAAACCAAAAACAAAAAAAAACCACAAAAACAACAACAAAAGCCAAACAGAAAACATTAAGAAAAAGACTGCATCAAATGATATTCACAAAGCCTGATCCAGGTGAATTACAAAGATGCTGCACAAGACAGAGTAAGAGTCTCATCTCTGCCAAACCAGAGGCATTGTCAGCAATGTATCACCTACAGCCTGTATCCAGCCCCTGTACAGCAGAGTGTGTGTCCTACAGCATCTCTCACTGAATATCAGAGCATACACATCATATCATTAATGTGGCATGGAAATGCTTAAACGATGGGAGGTGAAAAAAAAAGTGGGAATATAGGTCAATCCTTTTTTTGTTCTGTTTTCAAAATTAATTTTGAGTATTCTGGTGATGGGAGCACAGACTCACAACTTCTTTAAATGGAGTGTGAGAGAAATTGAAAAAATAAAAGAGCAAGAGTCTCAAGAGCAAAGGTAGCTGTTACTTTAAATTTAGCATTTTGAGAAATGTTATTGCTATAGCAACTGCTAAAGGTTCAATACAAGGATAAAAGATTATTTTCTTTTCTTTTGTTTTATTTTCTTGGTAAAGTCAAGATCTGTTGCTGGATTTAAAACAGAGCTGATGATAGCTGGGTAAAAGCACGCCCAGACACTGTACTAGTGTCCAATCATGTGTAACCTTCATGGGGCTGCCAGTGGATGAGAGGCTGGACATGACCCTGCAGAGTGCACTCACACCCCAGAAAGCTAACCCTACCGTGCATCCAAAGCAGAGTGGGCAGCAGGGTGAGGGAGGGGATTCTCCTCCTCTGCTCTGCTCTGGTGAGACCCCATCTCCAGTGCTGCATCCAGCTATGGGGTCCTCAGCACAGGAAAGACCTGGATCTGTTCGAGTGAGTCCGCAGGAGGGTCTCCATGAACATTGGAGGGATGGAACAGTTCTCCTGTGAGGAAAGACTGAGGGAACTGGATTTGTTCAACCTGGAGAAGAGAGGGCTTCAGGGCAATGTAATTACTGCTTTCCAGCACCTGAAGGGAGCCTCTGAGAAAGATGGAGAGGGACTTTCTACAAGGGCATGTCAAAATAGGACAAGGGGGAAAGGCTTCAAACTGAAAGAAAGTAGATTTAGATTAAGTATTGGGAAGAAACTCTTTACTGTAAGAGTAGTGAAGCACTGGAACAGGTTGTCCGAAAAAGTGGTAGATGTCCCATCCCTGGAGGTGTTCAAGGCTGGGTTGGATGAGGCTTGGAGCAACCTGGTCTAGTGAAAGGTGTCCCTGCCCATGGCAGAGGCGTTGGAACCAGGTGAACTCGGAGGTCCCTTCTAGCCCAACCCACTCTATGATTCCATGATAATTCTTCAGATTGTTTAGATATGGCACATTGCCTTTCAAATGACTTAGTGAAGTTCATTTAACATAAACAATGACTTTCACAAGCTTTTCACAGGAGATTGTCCTAATATCCCTAAATTTGTTGTATATTCCATGCCAGCTGCAGCTGTATTTTGATTTCTCATAGAGTCTTGGCCCTACCTGTCATTTTTGTCATTCTTACCTGTTTAAAAATCTTCCTTTTAGTGACAGTAGTAATGGGTGTTTTTCTGATCCCACATGAAAAACTACACCCAGTACAGTCTTGTTTCAAATTTCTAGCATTTTAGCATGGAGGTTTTTGCATCTCAATCCTAGTCAGGGATATATTCATCTGATAGCTCATACCTTACCAGATGTCCCAATGATAACTAAGTCCAGAAAGCTACAGTCTAAAGGAGAGATCTATACGCTGTGTTCTGTTTCACGTACTTAATTATATGTGTGAGGAAACACTGGGAAGAAAATGCTGTTGATCCTGTAAATCAGGAATTCCTTAGACTCACATCCTTAGGCTCACATCCTTAAATGAAATGAACTGGTGAGACTGAGGTGAGTATCCTAATTTGAGGCACCAGGTCTCCTGTGGTCTGACAAGTGGTGTGACTTACAGCAATTCATCTTCTTAGTTATCATTTCACTACAGGAGACTCAAGACTCTTAAGAAGGAAGGTAAAAAGCACTAATTCTTAGAGGGCAAAAGGAACTCTTAACTCTGCCAAATATCTATGAAGCAGTTCCTGAGATTCATTGTATTCTCAGAATGAGAGCATGAACACCTGGCTTCACAATCTTCTTTGCTTATCCTCGTGCTGTGCAACCTAATAAATAATCCATGGTAAGACAAAGTTTCTGCTCCTTCTCAGAATGTATTGCAGCAGAAAAAAAAAACAAACCAAACAACATAAGAGGTCAAACTATGGAGGACTGCTGATGTATCCATAGTAACCCCATGCAAACAGAAGTCATCTCTCCTTCCTGGCATGCAGAGAACAAGCACATGTCACTGTCTGGCAGCTCAGTGTATGTGAACTTAATATGGATTCTGTGGAGCACAACCAACCTAGGAAAAAGCATCATACTGAGATGTTGTATGGGGAAACAATGCTGCAGACACATTTGTTACAGAGTTTGTGCCAGAAACGTGTAAAATACAGGATGTAATTTCTTGGACACCTGTTTTGATGTGATCAGTCCTCCTTCCCCATCTGATGGCTGTTGGTTCACAGTGCAGTGTCTCAATCTCATTCGTGTATCACTCGGACCTCATAACATAACAGAAGGAGTGAGATACTACAGTGTGTATTGTGAAGTGCTGCCACACCACATGTAACTTTGCATTGAATTTTGCAGCTGTGAAAATTCCCCATGCTCTGTTTGAGTAGCACATTTCATCGCAAAGTTTAGTGTTCACACTTAGAGGATGATTTACTTCTGTCGAAAGCAGGAAATAAATTTAGGCAGTAGCATTTAGCAGTTTAAAATTAGACCTGTTTGGAGAGGAAAAACATAAATCCTGAAAGTTTTTTTGATCCCTAGTACACTGCTAGTAGATTCAAATTTTGATTTTATATAAGCCTGACATATATGGTTTCAAAAAGATCTAGAAATATTCATCAGCAGTAAGTACCATAACTCTATCTCTACCAAGGCAAGTCAAAGAAAATAGCTTTATCTGAGGGAAACACCTACTCATTCTTCCTGTCTCACTGTCGTTTATACTCATGATATCTTCAGAATTCTTTCATGTGGTTATCTGAAAGTCACAGCTCTCGTATTTGGAGGTTCATGAGTATTTTCCCTTACTTTTTCTTGTGTTTTATGTTCATAACTGCACAGTCCTTGTTAATTTTAAAAGACTAAATGTAGGACAGGAAAAAAGAATCTAAAATATAGTATATTTAACTGTAATTATTTTTTAAATAAAATCTTAAGAGTGATTTGCTATGCATTTTTTTAAACCTAAATAGTCAGTATATTTCTTCACTGATAGGAAACAACTTACATGTGGTGTGTCATGGTGGAAATAATAGAGAAGTGTCTTGATCACGCAGATCAAGCAAAAGGAACCTGCAATGGATTTAGCTGGAGGCCTTTTCAAAAACTTGCTAACGTGGTACATATAGGTTTATCTTTTCTTTGTTGCACATTCACTTCAATTCATTACAGACACACTGCAAGTGAAACCACTTCTGCATACTTCTTTGGGTTTTAGCCAATTTTGCAGTTTGTTTATTTTTAGCAATTCATTCAGAGAAACCAGGATCAAGAACTCAGAAACGTTTTGAAGTACTACCCGTGCAGGAGGCATAAGATGTCCAATGCAGACATTAAATCTGGCTCTTCACTCAAGATTCCTGTAAATACATTCTGAAGACATTAAAGTAAGCACCTTAATGATTGCAGTGAGAGGTGGTAGGAACATCTGTGCTTGGATACACAGTATTTTATGGAAAATGCCTGTGTTCCTGTCACTTCAGGAAATGCATTTTTCCTTAAATTCTTGGGTTTTTTTCTCGAAAAATATTATCATTATCACTCAAACTTAAATGCAGTGGAATATTACGATTATCTCAGTTGTATTTACAGAAGACTTGTGTAAAATGAGTGAGCTGAGAGACTATCCTCACTAGGTGGCGATTTTGGTCTGTTTAGGCAGGCTTTATGGAAAAGCATAAAACCCCCCTAGTTTAAAGCTGTGTTTCTTAAACAGGAGAAAAGGAAGTTTGGGAATAGAGCTGGCCCCTGCACCCCGAGTTTCCATGAGGCTGAGATGAGCCACCATGGTCCTTTCAACCTCTGCCTTGAGCTCCAGCAAGCTGTCAGGCTGTCAATCACCAGACCCAGGAGCAAAAAACAAAAGGCCCAACAGTGAGCCTAGAGAGCTGTCTACAGTAGTACACCATCAGCTTCTCTCATTTGCTGGTTCAGTCGTGTGTATCTAAACATTATATTTAACAAAGAAAAATGTTCACTGTTATGCTGCAGTTATCCATCCATCCATATGAAGCCTTAGATTTCTCTTCTTCCTTTTTCTTCTGCCTCCATTTCAGTAGTCCTTGTGTTCATTCCCTTCTTTTTTCTTTTTCCAGAGTTCATTCCTCTGTATTGCTCTACCTTTATCCATTATATGTCCTGAAGAATATTTATTGATAAATCTTTGCTCAACTCCTCACTTTGTTACTAACATAAACAACCACAAGCCACGGCACAGTATATGGAACTGTCATGTTGTTGGGGAAGGGAAAAAAAATTCTCACTAGGTATCAGTATTTTGGCTGGGTCAGAAAGGACATATTTACCACAATGGCAGCCACAAGCAGGACTCAGGAGAATTTTCTCAGCGCTTAAATTAACTCCAGAAACTTCAACCACCATGAAATTTCATATGAATGTGATGGCAAAATAAACTGATGTCATGCAACTCAGGTTCCTCGTTACTGCAATCTTCTATGCTTTTCCCCCTTTTTTGCTTTTCCCTTTATTTGGGCTATTTTGTCCCTCTTAGTTACTTCTCTGGAGAGCTCTTTAATATGGAAGTGAAGTAACATAGAAAGTGCAGTTTTAAAATTAAAAGTTGTTTATTAGAATAAACATCATGTCTTTACCTTACCTTAGAATACTATGAGCATGATCTAAATTCATGTTGAATTTCAAGAAATTACTACAGAAATTTCTTGAATTTCAAGAAATTACAAATCAGCTTGATCAGAGAAGAATCTTGCTGATCTCTTATATTAATAATTATATGTGAATAAAACCAGTTAGAATAAATGTAGAGTGCTATGTTGGGCAGGAATAACAACTACTCATTTAAACAAGATGCTTTTTCCTCTTGCAATGAAAGGCTGGGAAAAAAGAATTGCCAGAGAATGAGATCAGTTTGTATTTGTTAAAATTTAAAAAAAAAAATTCTTTATCTTGCATTATCTACTGACTGTAATTTTTGTGGGCTGAGAGTCTTCCACTAGTCCTGTAGACTCAGCACAGATTGACATACAGTTCACAAACTATTTTTAGGAATTCCATCACTGCAGTGATAATTAAGGTAAAAGACATTTAATAAAACCTTGGGTACCAAATGGAACCATGTTGTAGAAATTCAGCCATGAATCGTGCTGTGGGCATACCAGTGCAAATTAATTACACACAAGCTAAATGCTCTGGTAAAAAAAAACCCACATTAATTCATTGAAAACCTAATTAAGGAGTCAATAAAGCTTTTCTAATATGTAAGTGTGAAATCTACAGGCAGACTCTTAAAAAGACAAGTATATATTCACGACTCCATCATCTACTGCAGAATTTCTCCCTGCTGTCTTTTCATTAGACTAATTTCAAAAGTCCCATGTAATTTGTATCATTAAGTTGCCCAATCAGTAACTAGCTTTCATTGCTGAGAAATTTTCTCCATGTTCTCAGATATGAGCAGCAATGAGAAAAGTATTAAACGTATTTATTTGATTTGAAATGTTTTTATAGATATGTAAGCATTGCATTGAGGTGCTCAAATAACAGTATGAACTATACCCTCCTAGCTGTTGACCATGGAGCTTGATACAAGACATGCAAAAAGTCTTTCCATGCTTCCCTTTTGCAACCTAGGAATAGTTATTATATGCAGAGCTGAGTGCGGGGAGGATGCCTGCTCTCACCTCAGTCAGTATTGACTCTGTCATGGTCTGTAGGTGTCAACAATGCTTATCAACAACAAAAGTTGAACTAATCCATAATGTGCCAGAAGGACCAGTGGTATGTTCAGATGCTGGGAATATAAATCCTTGTCAATAAAACATGATTTCAGCTTCAGGCTCTCTAACTTCAAGAATTGTTGAAGTGTTGGAAACAGGTGTAGTTTTTAATCTCAGAATATATTTCAGTAATGTTCTCAGTAGCTCNCAATAATAAAAATAATAATAATTTCCCACTAACACAATCCTTTTTCAATAATAAATGGTTGTGTAATTTATGAAAAGAAAACACATCCCAATAATTTTCACTCTATGCCAATCAAAACAGAACAAGAAAATATGTGCCCAACAGTTTTATCAGAAAAGAAGGTATCTGAAAGATTTGGTTCTGTGGGAACATGATCATGTGAAACAGATACTAAAGGAACATAAAGTCTTGATACTGTGCTGAGTGTCTGCTAGGCCAGAGTCACTATGGCCACACTCTCCCCTCTCCCACCACGCTGCCCTCCTGGGATGTTGTTTTGCTCTTTTCTTGTGCTGGGCATCACTTCTCCTTTAGGGTGTAGTGCATGCAGTCAGTAGGGGAGCAGCATGTGTGCAGGTGCACAGACATGTACTCACAGACATCTAATACTGCTGGAAAATGGCTTTGCAGATAATCAATGTGGCCAAGAAAATACCCTTCCCTGAATTACGGGAAGCAATGATCTGATATTGCATGGTTGCCCCTACCTAACCAGTATTATGTCATCTTAAACATATGTCACCAGCACAGTCTCTATTTTCTAATGAATATAAAAGCAGAGATTTAATGACTGAGTTTTTCCAAATACACTTTTTTTTTTCTATATTAACTACTAGCAAACTGCTACTACCAATAGCATTTCCCTTACCAGTGACTGTGCCAGACAGTAAAAAAAGGCTATGGCTGAGCTGGTCAGCCACTGCACCTGGATATAAACTTCTCACAGCAAAGATGTAAGTAAGATCAGAGTCTGAATACAGAGCAGCTCCAAGTCTGAATATAGTGCAGCGAGAAGTCCAGTTACATAGGTTACATATGTCATGTCAAGTGTTATACAAAACTGATGCCAAGCAGACAATACAGAGCTCTAAAAATTTTCTTTGTCCTAAGAAAATTGTATTTCCTCCTTACTGTCAGCCATTTGTGGAAAAGTATTAAATTTCCTATGAGGTGCTAAACCACAAAGATTCTTATAAAGAGGATATTAAAGAAGTCATCATCTCAGCACAGAATGGAAGAACCTCTCTGTCTCCAACATGGCTCTCATTTTTCTATCTATGGCACTTGAGAATTCACATATAAGTTGCAGCTCTTAGAAATTACATGTACATGCTGACCTTTAACTATAGAGTGCACCAATTCAATAAATTAATTCAGCTAAGTGTAAAAATAAAATTTTGTTTCCCTTGGGTATGGTAACAGTGCTTGCCTTGAAGGGATTAACCTGTGATAACACTCTGTTCAAAGCTGTGTAGGAATATACTTTCTTAAAAAAATCCCCAAAACACAGCAAATTCTTATTCTGAAAACACCTTAATTCCCTTGGTGATAGATGTATCTTGTGAAAAAAATATCAGAGTGCTCAATGAAGTAACAAACTATTTGATGAGAAGAAATCAATATTTTATGAAAAGCACAAGGCTTACTATGATGAATTTTGCAGATGTGTATTTCTGTTTACAGGTAAATCATTAGATTTCCTAAAATAAGCAAGGCTGTTTTCTTCAAGTTGGGGCAATGGGGATTATGATATATGCATAAAGGAAGAAGGTGCAGAATGGGAAATGTCACTATAAAAATCCTCCAAAAGGAGAGGGCAGAAGGTGCAAAATGAGACTGTACAACCAATGTGCATCTTCCTTCTGCATTCCGAACTTCTCTTGAGCCTTACACCACTGTTGGCAGTGTGCAGTTATTGACTATAGCCTGGTTTACATTGCTGTCTTTCATTATGATTCTGAGTGGTTTGGAACATCTGAGACTCCACCTGAAGTCCAGTTGCCAAGATTATGAGAGATCCTCAAAGTCCTGTAAAGTCATTAATTGTAGCTTATCCAGAAGCTTTGAAGAGCAAGATCCAAGACAGCGTGGTGCTAATGGGAAGGGAGGCTGCTGAGCTCCCAGGGCTTGAGCCCTGGCAGACACAATCTCTTGCTGAGGAAAGCACAAATGTGAGCTATTCCTGTGCACCTTAGGGAGAGAGCTGTCAAGCATGCCCTACCCCATGCCAAACATGCCTCTTAGATCATCATGCTCTACCACTGGGCCCCAACACAGGCTTCTGTGGACATCCTTTGCACACAGGTATTTTTTTGGCATATTTCAAGTATATTTCTTTCTTCCTTCCAGCTGTCTCTTTACAGATATCTATGGTGGTGGTTAAAAAATAACCTCACAGGGCTTTAGAGGCTATCAAAATGACCATTCACATATTTGTACTGCCAACCCCTACTATTGCTTATAATATACTTGATGAATTCTGATAGTTCCCACCTGCCGATCAAAGAAAAGCAAAAATATACTTCTCAGTGGAAAGACTTAATTACTGGGTGCTTACACCATTACCCAGAACTGAATTTAGCCTGAGACCATCTGAAGAGGGTACATTGGAAATATTCCCTTCTCAAACTCAAATTTAGTGTAATTTGTGAATTGAACAGAAAGAGAGAAGTGAATTATGATAGCTGCAGTAAGGTATGTTACTTATTTCTCTACCTCATCATCTTGTCTCACCTTGTGAAGTTTTTTTTCCATGGGGCAGCTTTCTTCCCAAAATCATTATCAGTGTAGGAAACACACAAGGCTAGCTTCCATCAGATTATGAGGAAAGATTCCTGGGGAGTTTGGTGAGCTCTGAGCTGTGCCCTATTTCATCAAATGAGTAGCACATGTGATATTAGTAACGACAAGTTCAAATTTTAAATAGAAAGTAGTATTTAATCTGTATGAATCTCTTTTCTAAAACAGTCATTGCTAAACATTTCATTGCTTAGGCTGCTTTTTTGCAGCATCACAAATATTAATATATTGTTTGAAAACACTATATTGCAAGTCAAACTATCTCTAACATTACTAAGAACTGCCTTCTTCAATCAAATTCTGTCATTCCTGTACTTATCACCATTTCAGGAGATGATATGGTACAGTATATTCTGCTGTCAATGTGCTTGTCACCTTGCTGTCACTGACTAGTAACTGTGGGCTTCTGTGAAGCCCTGTCAGTCAATCCAGAATACACTCAGACACCATCAGCAGTCATACCTGAACACATTATGTGGTTTCTCACTCTGGCATTCTATTCTGAAAGCAAAACACTGCCCTTGGCTATTCCTGTGCAGCTGCTGTGCCAGTGCTCATGCTGGGATAAAGCAGCGCTGTGAGCACGCCTGCCTCCTCAGCGGAATTATTTTGGTATCTGCTGGTGGTTGCAGGAACACTGCAGGCTGTTCCTGCTGGCAAGAAATTAGCCCCAGTGCTCTGTCCCAGTGTAAACCAGTGCGTGAGACGTGAACCACACCCAGATCCATCTGCTCGGATCCGTCTCTTCCCATCTGCCACCATGCTCTATGCTTTCCATAGGACACTGCCTCAGAATTATGAATCATTCTCTCTAGGCTCTCAATATCCTACTGTAACAGATGGGCATAACATATTCCGTAATAACCATCCTGGATATAGCTGTCCTTTGTTCTAATAATGAGTTAAAAGGAAAAGAGCCAACTAGCTGGCATTACTAAATTATAGACCTTTCAGGTAAAAAAGGCTGAAGTCCAAGTCTGCATTAGTAATCCCAGAGAAGGCACGCCTGTGAAATAATGCATTTCCTCTTGGTTTGACTGGAAATTAAAACATGAGGTGTAATTCAAGTCTTTGTTAGTACCACTAACTATGGCAGAGTAATTCCTAGAAAGAACAAGTCTTATGAGTGACACTACGGCTAAATAAATGTAGTGTTCAACGCTTACAACACTTTTACAAAAATATATCAGTGAAGAGAGATATCAGTTTATTAGTAGTGAATCTCAGGTGAGCCCACACTAGGAGAGAAGCATCTCTCTGCTAGTTGTTTTGTATGATGAAATCTTATGTGCATGACAATTTTTAAAATATGTGAATTGCTTTCTGCTGCTGTCTAAATTTCACAAAAGAGTATCCAGGGGCTAGGAAAACATATTGCATGTCTCAAGGATACAAGATATTTGATTACCCAAGAAGAAAGCTGAGGAGTAATTTGATCGCTTTCTTACATGTTTAGACATTGAAAGGTGTGTGTGGCAGGAGGCAGCTTATCTACCCAGAAAGGATCACAGTCCAAGTGCCTCAGAAGGTGCAGTTTGACATTTGGGAAAGGCCATTTCCTTACAACAGTGGCATTTAAACATCAGTAAGTTCCCAAGTCAGCAGCAGTGTCTGGGGTCTCTAAAATGAGGCAAGAAGGTTTAAAAAAAACCTATAATCCATTGTTTTCCAGTATTCTTCAATCAGAGATGCAGGCTAGATAAGCAGGATAGACTGTGATGGCCCAGGAGTGAGTGAATCCTTGCCCCTTATTCTGAATGCAAGAAGAGATTTTCTACAGTGGCTGAAGGAGCTAGAGCTGCCCCTCCTCCTGCACATCTAGCACAGGAGTGTGCTTTACTGCTCTGTGCAACAAGAAGGGGAGAACAGACTGTGCCTTGAAGGTTCATTCCTGCTGCTTCCTCAATATTGCAGCCACAGCCTCTAGTGCTGAAATCAGTAACTCAATACCAAGGACAGGGACAAGAATACACAAGAACATGAGGCTCAGGTTGTGCAGTGCATGATTTATAACTGGGTATTTATGACGGGAGATAGCAGGAGAAACATTATTTTAAGAACTGTGGGGTCTTTATTTGTAACACATTAAAGGCTAACATACAGAATTGCTGAGGAATTTCTGAATCAAAGAGCACAGAGGGAACTCCAGGCCTCTCACTCTAAAAATCCATGAGTTTCCATTTGTCCAGCAACAGTGGCAGAGACTGGTTCCCATTGGGGTCCCATCAGTTTTCTCTTTGTTCCTACTGGATGTCAAGACTGGGGAGTGTGGGGTGTGGTGGTATTCAGATAGGTCACCAGAATATAGCAAATGGTTTCCAGTCCTGTTGAGGATGAACATTTCCTCAGCTACTTTGTAGATCTCTTCATTGGTGATGGGAATTTTCTCACCACCTCAAAATTTCCGCAGGAAATAGTTACTGTGTGTATATATATATATATGTATATATACCGTATATATAATTGGTGGTGTATATGACATTTAGGTGGTGAAAGTGACAAAGCTAAGCTGCATTTTACATACACACATGATTTTTGAAGACAGTTGCCCAACTAATTTCAGAGGATGGAAGGCATTGCCAAATAAATAGCTTCTTTGACTTGCAGGTACTGATGGCATCTCCATAAGAGTCTACTTTCCTAGGCCCTTGCTTCCATGCAAATACAAAGCCAACTTGCTCTTAATATTGAAAACCAGGAGTAAAATGTGCTTTTGTGCTATGGCTGTGGTAACATCTAAAGTCAATTAGTTTACTGTTCTTAATAAGTGACAAAATTCATTCTCATAATTTAACAGATTTTATCTAAACCTTGTATTTTGTTTTCAGTAATCTTTTATTTGCATTCAATTCCACAGTGACTAATTAAGATTCATAAGCAAATGCAAACATTAGACAAATTCAGCAAAATTAGCTGTTATAACAATCATAATGCATAATATTATAAGGCAGCTTTCTAGTTATGAATATTTCTTAGACTCTGTAATTCCAGGCTATAAAAAAAGTGCTTGCCCTGCATTTATTTAAGATTTGCACTAGTGGCTCTAAGGATGGTATCATTATTAATAACAATAATAATTAGATTCACGAATCATTAAAGGAGTTATTTCTGCATCATTTCATGCTGTTCTTTCACCTCTAAATATCTATTTTTTGATTACATTGCTGAAGGAAGGTGTGGCAGGACGTCCCTCCTCTCTCATGACTGGGGCATTTGGAAGAGATAACTCAGGCCAGATTATCGGCCCAGCAAGGAGCCAGAGAGCCCTGCAGGAGCCAGAGAGCCCTGCAGGAGCCAGTTAGCCCAGCAAGAGCCAGAGAGCCCTGCAGGAGCCAGTTAGCCCAGCAANGCCCAGCAAGGAGCCAGAGAGCCCTGCAGGAGTCAGAGAGCCCAGCAGCAGCCAGATAGCCCTGCAGGAGCCAGAGAGCCCAGCAGAAGGTCACTTTCAGGCCTAGGGCGAAGACTCAGTACACATCTTGGTATGAGGACAGATGTGGGAAGAGATGAAAGAAATATTCTTGACCAAAATACACGGTTCTTGTCTATAAAAGCCTCCACAGTTATCACAGAGGCAGAAGTCCCTTACACACTTCTTTGGGAATGTGTGAGAAGATTTCTCCCTGCAGCAAAGTGCAACTCCAGGTCACTTCCCCAGGGACTGAGAGGACTTCTAGATGTGTGCTCCGTCAAAGAATTGGATTGAATCCTAAGTTATGCTATTTCTTAACTAGCTGTAATTTTGTGGTACCTTTAATTCTGTGTTAGTAATAGTGTAGTAATAGTCTGTTTAAGTCTTATGTCTGTTAGTTTTGTGTCTATTAATAAATAATCCTTTTTCTAATAGACCGAGTCAGCCATTAAAGAACTTGCAAATCAGACTGGATTTTAGGGTGCTGGCCACCTCAATACAGCTACTGCCTGCTGCCAGAGGCCTGGGCAATAGGCAAGGGCTGATTTAAACCTACATCCTCCATTCGTAACAGAAGGGCTCTGAATCCCCCTGTGATTTGCTATTGATAGCCATTAGTGGTGTTTGCTGATAAAGCAAAACCAGTACACAACTTTTGGCTGAGCCATCAGAAGCAATCTGCCCTGTGCTAGGATCTAGCTAGTAAGAGACCTCCTTTGCTCTTGATGGCACACTGGCACAGAGAGAGACCTACTTTTGTAAAGATACTTCGACATCATGTAGGAAAAGGGCATATAAGGGCAATACACCCAACACTTCGGTTAAAAAAAATTCCTCCCTCAACCTGCATTTCTCCATTCTTCTTGAAATACCTTTTGATAGAAATTATGTAGTTTCATACACATATGCACACATCCATCCAACATTTGGTTGAAGATCACCATCAGTTAAACTATGTCAGACATCAAAGAAATATAAGAGCCAGTTTCAGACTTGCCGTAATGAGATGTAAATCCAGATCCTGTTTATTCATGATCTGAATTTTTCTTGAACAGGTCAAGGTTTAGTACTGGATTTTTGTAGGATTAATTTTCAGATATCCCATTAAAGGAAAAGTGGGTAAATGACAGGCCAGAGTTGGTTTCAAATTGTGTTTTGCAGACCAGAAAAGTATAAGCATACAAGTGTGTACTCTAAGAGAGTTGATGATAAAGGCACCCTGATAGCACACGTGAAATTCAGCTGTTGAAATTTTGAAGACAAACCTCAGTGCAACAAATATCACAAGACACTGTTATTAGTTTAAAAAGGAACTTGAGTCTAACAAAAAACCACTACTATTTCCATGCATCCACATTGACAGGCATGAGCCAAGTTCAGTGTTTATTTTCTCTATAGACTTCAACATGAATAAATAAAAATCCTTTATGAAAAACAATCAAGCTATCACCACAGAGTAGATCTTATGTGCTGTAGGCAGACATGTGAGACTCTTGAGGATGATGCTGTGTAGGGCCAGGAGCTGGACTCCATGATCCTTGTGGGTCTCTTCCAGCTTGGCTTATTCTGTGATTCTGTGACATAGTAGGAGTTCAGAACCGGAAATACTGAGTACCAGAGTCATTTGGGGTCCTTCATTCATGATTGCTATTCAGAAATTTGATCCATGACTCAGATAGATAGACTTGCCCTGATGCTCTCCAATAGCAGAGAATGGAGACCACCCCACTCCCTCCCCAAGTTCAATTCTGCTGTAACCTCTGCAGCTGTGCAGGTGTCTCCCTAGAGCATCAAAAAAGCAGTGAATTGGTGACACAATTATGGGTCTGTTGCGAAGTTTGTATAAAATCTGTAAACAAAATCAAAGCTGGCTCTTCTGAAAAGGAAATAATTGCAAGACTGAAATTGGAAACAGATTGTTATAATTAATTCACTTGGATGACACTTCAATCTCTATAAGCATGTCACAAAGACTCTTCATTCAGGAACACAGATGTGATTGTGTCTTTCAATTCTTTATCTATTCCACCATAATTGAGCATGAATAATGTGCATTAAAAGCCAAATGTCACCCAAACTAATGCCATTAAGAATGAACAAACATCTATCTCTGTAGCTGAACTGTTGCTGAACCTGCACACTTATGTGATTGTTGTCACTAAACATACAATTAGCATTGTATAATGACATGCAAATGAGTAAGAATTGATTGGAATGAAAATGAAATAGTCTGAGAAATAGGAGGCAAAAAAGAATTGTGCTACATATCAAAATATACGTCTAGAGAGCTCTTGTGTTTCTGGTGAGGTTTCTCAGATAGTTCTTCGTGCAATTCACTTCATGTACATGTGCCTCTCTCCTTACTCCCTTCTTTTTCTGCTTAGGCAGTTCCCACCTGTAACTTAATAAAATACACAACTTATGTTTTGATAATTACTAGATAATAATGCCAACTTAGATGAACAAGACTAGCTTAAATACGATAGACTTACAAATCTTTACATTTTTATGTCAACAGAAGAAAATAATAGAAGCTAGCAAGACTCCCTGTTCTGCTTGTCCTTCTTGCCTGGAATATATTAAGACCTCAAAATGCTCCACAGAATGAATTCATCATTTCCACTTTGAAGAAGGAGAAACTTAAGACACACTGTTCACTTAATGTAAAGTTCATGTGGCCAATCATGCCTTTCAATCATTTTGTTCAAGCATCATAAGGTTTAATGTCCAACTCCAAGCCCTTTACACAGCTCCAGGGCTCACACTGCCTTTCAATCCACAGTGAATCTTGTACATATGTCCTTTTGTATTCACACAAAAATGTATATTTATACTTCATTTTCTTTCTCTGCCATGTGTGTATAGATAATACTTAGAATTGGCCAGAAAACTGCAATTTCAACATGAGAAATATTTTGAATTTTTGAATAAATATTGAGATGTAAAGTTACGGTAAAGTGACTATATAACCTAGACAACAAAAATAGCTATGAAAAATCCTTCCAAACCTTCTTAATCCTTTGCTACTGATCCTCCTTATCAATAGGTGTTGATTATTCATTTTAAAGCAGTGAAAGTTCAGAGCCAAGACAGTCTCTACACTAATGGCCCAGAAGACACTATTAGTATGCTTATAGCCCTTTGCTGGAAATCAAATTATTTCAGCTTCATACAAACAGCATTCAAGTCAATTACTGGGGATGCCCTTTGCCACTAAGTGCATTGCCAATTACCAAATGCCATTATTTTCAAATACAATGAAATGTTTTGGTACCACAAGGTTAAAGAGAAAACCTATTTGGGATGTATGAAAGGGCATAAAATGTCACACACAGAAACAAAAAAGACAGATTGAATAGTTACAGCAGGAGTCAGAGGTCCAAAGCATAGATAAGCTGGTTTCCCCAGCCAGATTGCTGGCTGTGAATGAAATGGGATATTCACCTGAGATTCAGGAGGCTCCGCACAAAAAAGGATATTGAAGTAGATGCTAAATGCTTTTTGCAGACTCCTGTGAGGAGGACAAAAGGTTTTTACTTTTATGTGACATTGTGTTTAAAACATGTAATAGAAAAAACTTTCAATTGAAAGAGTTGTGCTATGTTAGGATAATATTTCTGCATTTTAATAGTACCCTTTAAATGTGTGAATATTTTTTGGTTTGTTTGTTGCTTTGTCTTTTTTGGTTTTTGTGAAATATCTATGACAGATTTACAAATTTACAGATTTATATTCTGTAATGTCAGTACAGCAGTCTGTAGGTAAGAATTACATTTAAGGAAAAGTTTGCCTTCTGTTGTTCCACATTCCCCTTTCATAAAAGGCATTTTGGAATCTAAATTGAAATAATTTCAGATCAAAACCAGTTAAAAAGTCTGGAGTCCAACTTCCATGAGAGAGAGTATCAGCTGGAAGAATAGATATAAGCTTGGAACACACAGGAATTGAATCTACTACAAAACAGCCACGGTCTTCAAAACAATGGAATTATTATTACATATATAGGAAATACTGGTAGTTATGTAAGTATGCAAACTACCCATCAAATCCAAGAAACTGCTGACATCAGAATGGGCTTTCCGAACATGTTCTCCACAACTGTGAGTGATCACTAGCAAAATTAAAGTAGCAAGCATGTAGGCAGGAGTTAACCATCTAAATTAATAAAAATACATAATTCAGGATATTTTGTTTCTCTCTGCCCATAAAACTGGCTCTGTAGAACAGCTATAGATTTTATCTTTTGTTGTTGCTGTCATTTTAGCTGTACTAGTGCCTATTCCCCAGCACTGTCCCCATTTGTCATTTCATTTTCCTCCTGCCAGTGATTTATGCTTCCCCTTCTGGCTAATAGTGTCTCATTTCAATTACTTCACTTCCTAAGTCCAGTTCCTACAATTACTTGAGGAATGGCTGTTTTCTTTATTGCCCTAGGCAGTTTTCTTTAACACAGCATTCCCTATACCATGGTATCTCAGAAAAGTTTGTGCCTGCTATCTAAAATTGTCTTAGCTGTACATTTCACCATTTACATTCCCTTTTCTGTTTGTGTTCTCCCTTTCAAACCCTTGAAATCTCTTTAAAGACTCTACTTTCAAAACGAGCTTTCTGTGATACATTAAGATGTGAAAACCTTTCCAGACCAATTAAAAAGGTACTGGGACAGTAGAAATGTAAAACCAAAACAGAACATAAGAGCTTCAAGAACTTGACTGCACAGCCAGATCCATGGAGTACTGATTCCCGCTTACTCCCACACACCACAAAACATTTCCCCAAACCTCCCTAACAACCTTACACCTTTAATAAAATACATATGGGCACAAATGAAAATTTAAAAATCGAGAGAGCAGGTGAACTCAAAGACATTGTTAATGCTCCGAGCTCTTTCCCAGCTGGGAATCTGTACAACAAAAGAGATCCAAGGCTGTGATCCCATCCTACGCTGCCGTGGAGGAAACCATGAAGACATGAAGCATAGACTGGCCAGTTACTGCCACTATGAGCTGGAGAAAACTTCCTGCCAAGCTCCAGTCACAAGAAGGATATTTTTAATCAGGTTTTTTTTCAGGTTCACATTATACTTCTAATTGTGTGTATGAAATTTACTAATTAGAAAACTTCATCAGCTTATGTGATGCATCATATAAAGTCTAATTACCCTGCAGGCAGTGTAAAGACTACTGTATCATATTAAGTCAAATTATCCTGCAGTATCCCCGTTGTTGAAGGTGTATTTTATTAATATGCGGTTAAAAAGGAGTCTCCTTTGAAAAAAAAAAAGTAATCCTTTGGTATATATGTGGAAAACACATGACCCAGGCCAATTTACCTGACTGAAGGAGAGTGTTCAAGCTATGCTGCAGTGCTTCTTCCCTTCAGGGCAAACAGGGCTACCTTCATTCAGAACTAGTCCAGTTCGCTGAGGTGATGAAGGTAAGATGGCTTTGAAATCCTTTCACTGTGCATCCCCCATTTTCTCCATGAATGACACCTTCTCCCCCAAGTAACACAATGGTCATGGGAGAGTATTTCAGCACAGAGAAGCAGACAGAAATACAGAGACGTGGTAACTGAGGGATCTGCATAGGACGTATTCAAAGAAGAACGACTTGAGGCCACTGCAAGCTTTCTCTCCTTGGTAATGATCTTCCCAAGTAAATCCTGCTTACTAATGCATCACTTAACACAGCAGCTAAGAGCTTATTTTTCAAATCTTTCACCCATGGCAGTGGCCCTCATAGCTGAAGAACAAAGAGGGCAAGGAAGGTATTCAATGACATGAGTGATTTAAGTAGTGGAAAAAGATTAATATAGGAAAGACCTGGAATGGGTCTCAGTTTCAAACACACTAACAAGTCTGCCATATGTGCCTTCTGAGAGCTGACTGACAGCTCTCTCAGTGGCCAGCCAGCCAAGCTATCAAGAAGCTGGAATAAAAGTACTGCCTTGTTTAAATCTGTCAGATCTTTTGGTAAAAAGGGTTAAAACAGCAGTCAAAAGTTTCAAAAGCCCAGTTATTTGTGTTCCTACTTCCTTTATGTGTCCTTGATAGTCTCCCCCAGAGGACACTTGGCATTTCCAGGAGCAAATATGTGTTTTTCTCTAGGTTTGATCAAGCTTTTAGAAATGTAGGGCAGCTAATAATCTGAAAATGTAACTGAAGAAAAATAAAAATAAAATTATTAACATCCTCCCTGCCTTACTAGAAGGAAGAAGAGAGAAAGCCAGTGCAACCTAAACGGATCATGAAATCTCCCCACGTACTGCAGCCAAAGGTACTTGTGCAGAAGGCTGGGCTTCATCCCCCTCAAACCTAAGTCGGTGCTTGTCGTTGTTAATTACCTGCACACTCAAGACAGGCTCTACGTGATTAGGGCTGAAGTCCAGAACCAAGCAGTAAGTGAGGGCTGTCAGTGAGAGGCAGAGCTGTTGTTAAGGGCTCCTGAGCTGCCAATCATACCATCTAACCCACTGCTCTGATTTCCAGCCACTCCTCCTTCCGGAGTGATGTACATCAGGAGTACTGTCCTGCAATCAGGTAAACAGCAGGAAAGTCAATGCTGGAACAATGACATGTATAATCAGAGACCTGTCTTTCAAAGGGCTGTTCTGGAAAGACAGCAACCCTGAACTGCGGCACATAAGGTGAAAAAGAATGAAACCTTCAACAACAGTGGTGGGAACAAAGTCTGAACAATCTGACAAGCCCTGAGCATATTAACTGATGTCCTTGGAAACTGAAGTATCTAATGGCTGTGATGTGGACAGCTGGAACCATGAGGCCTAATATTTATACTATATGACATAAACCTACAGTGGTCTTAGCACCACATCACCTCATCTCCTTGTGCATTTATTAATACCTTAGTCATCGGAGCAAAATGGGAATAAAGTATCTCATATGGGTGTATTGAAACGAAATTCATCAATGTCTGTAAAACCATTTGAGGCCTGCAGATGACACCTTATACATTAAATGTATAAATAGTTTCTATTTTTGTAACCACTGTCAAGGACTGATTTCCCACTTTCTCTTCTATTACATTTGTATTTCAGTGGCTTTGCTGATGGTTCCCAGCAGTTGTGGTCTCAGCCTGGTTGCCAGGTTCCCATATGTCCAGGAGAGACACTCAAACACTGGACATTTTTCATTTTTCCATGGTCCTTTTCTTGATGCATCATATGGCTGCCTTGGAGTTAGATGTTTAATGTTACTGTAGTATAGACTCAGCCCGTCCTGAGGTCATTAGCTCTTTTCTCATTCTCCCACACTTTCTCAG
Source organism: Vireo altiloquus (assembly GCA_013396875.1). Taxonomy (NCBI): domain Eukaryota; kingdom Metazoa; phylum Chordata; class Aves; order Passeriformes; family Vireonidae; genus Vireo; species Vireo altiloquus. Next base: position 1,296,603 of record VZRF01001259.1, on the reverse strand, counting down.
TAAGTGCCACAATTTTCAGAATAATACGACCAACATTATTCCATAAGATACCCCAAAAATTAGTCAGGACTGATTTCTGGTCTATTATGGCTCCAGCTGCATTTGAAACCGTGAACTAGAAGACAAAGACTTGTTTTCTAGGCATTACTAGTCTTTTGAGTCATCTGCCTCCAGGTTTATCATGGAAAATAATTATTCATTGCCACTATAATTTTTCTGATCCATAATCAAGGAAAAACAATCCTGGCAGATGGTCTGGGTCTGTCTAGGTACAAATAAACACCACATGCAAGATTGTGAAACTCCCTATGCTGTGACCTTTAATATTATGAAAGGATTATTCAAAACTCTATAATACTTCAATAAATAAGACAATGGGGCTCACCTTTGCGTTACCTGCTGCCAAAAGAATACATTAATGACTCTGAGGAGCTCAAACATTCTGAAATTAATGAGAAATATTCTGCCTTTCTAGACCAGTGTTCTTCAGAATAAAAAGGCTAAGAAATAATTTATTTACACGGCAAAAGCTCATCACAACAACAAATAATGCTTGAACAAAGATTATCTGGCCTTTTTAGTGTTTATAATTATTTTGTACAAGTGCTACCACTTTTTAGGCATCTTATTTGCCTTTCTAGAGAGTAACCAGAAGACATCTAGTTTAGTTTAACTACAGTCTTCCTTACTTTAGGTCTGAGGCAGAAAGCCACCAAAAAAAATTGCTGAAGACCAGGGTTCCATAAAAAGAAAAAATTCATCCATGAGTTGTTGAAATTCCAGCCTAATTTTTAATTTCTCTACAAAGTGGCTTTTTTTTTGCTTAATATTCCTGAGTTTGGTTTGTGATTGATCTTTCAGCATAAAAATCCTGATTTCCAGGAGTGTCCAGGACTCCAGCTGCACTCCAAAAAGGTGTAATATTCATCCTTCTTAGAAAACAAGTGTGTATTTGAATGAGTTGCATGTCATTGCTTTTGTCATTGCTTTTTGAATAACCTAACCTTTGCGGTTAAGCCTTGACACCCTGAAGGCTGCACCCCTATTTTATTGGAGAAATAAAATTTATTCTGGATTAGGAAGAAAAGGTCTCCTGTTTCTGCTGTGCCCCTTCCCTCACAAGACGTCAGTGCTGGCTGTGCAGCGTGAGTGACTGTGAGGGCTGGGAGGTGACTCACAGCTGCTCCAGACCCTGGCCCATGCAGACAGGCAGGAACACACCTGATTTCACATAACCAAAGAAGCCTTGGCACATTAAATGTTTTAGCTTTCTCCTTGCCATTTTGCAGAAAATCTGTATCCTTATCTGTTTGTGTGGAAAAATTATAAAGCAGGCAGGGGAAACAGAAAGGAAATCAGATACCCTTTTAGCACACTCCAGTGGAAACTCTCAGGCTAGTGTTTCAGCTCTGAATTGAATAATAAAATTAAATGGCAATAACAAAATAGCAGCCATAAATGCAGCAAAACACAAATAATTTCTTTCCTCCACATTGCTACCACTGGCGCCTTACTGGGATGTGGATAATATGATCAGATATTACCGTGATGAACATGAGGGGAAATCTGTAAGACATGGAAAAAAAAATGGACTGCAGTGCTTTCAGGCAACTCCTGCTTAGTGCAATAGAAGGTTTTATGGATGATGAGAGAAGGGTAAGGAGATCTCTGTTCACCTTCTAGCAGATATCCTGATGACAGAGCTCATGGCATTAATCAGTACCACTAAGAGCAAGAGGAAAGGAAACTTTTTATTACTGCAAGTATTTCTTCTGCTTCAAAGGTAAGGCCAGTGGAAGAAAGCAGGTATTTGTTCTGTTTACCACATTTACCTGTATGTGCCCTGCCTGGACTATGGCTAGCCAGGAGAACTTGTATTAGCTCTCAGGTCTGTTGGGTTCTGTATCACCTCCTGAGAAAGCCAGTTTAAAAAGGTCACACAGGTCTCCTCTCTCACTTCCCAAGGGCTGTGTACCTACAGCACTTTCAAAACCAAGCCTTCACCAGTCAAGTATTTCTATTTGAATGAATTTTGAGCTTTAATCTAATTATGTATTACTTTCTAGTTTCATATCTCAAAGACATTGCACTCTGCAAAATGGAGACCTTGAGGAGCTTCCAGCTCTATTAAAAGGCACACATTTTGGCTTGCAAGAAATACAGAAATATTGAAATTTAAGCTACACTGATTTATTAAATCTGTTTAGGCCAAACAACAAATTTTACTTTACTTTCATCCATGCCTAAGGACTGTTTTTCAATAAATGTGAAATTGATACTGCCTTGATGAAGCATTATGAGCTGGAAATTTCATTCCAAAGCTATTTTCATGATGATAATAATAACGCTGTGGTTACTAAAAACACCATGAAAACAATTCCTATAATCTATACAGGAATCAGCAAATCTAATTGCTAACAAATGAAATTATTTAGCAAAGTCATCCAATAGGCTTTTCAACTTAAAACCACATCTTTTCCTCTTTGACAGTGTAAGAACTTTAAACATATTCCCTTTTTTTCTGAAGTGACATCTTCAAAGAAGGTACCTAGCTTGTATCATGTGCAGTTAAGGTCTTGATCTCAAGCCTGTTAAAATTAGTATGCCTTATCACTGAATTCAATGAGATTTATCTCTGGCCATTAATCTATAATGATTGTTACTAGCTTATTTTTTACCAGTTCATTTAAAATTATAAAGCATAAAGTGTCATGTTGCTAAAAATATCATTAAATACAAAATGGACTCAATTTCCCTACTGCTACCACCAAAACCTCCCCTGTGAGCCAGCAGTCCTTGCACACAATTCATTCAGATACTCATCTCTGTTTATCAAATTCATTGCCTTTAATGAGAGAGAGGTGGAGAGATGGAGAGACAAGGTGGCGTCTGTGATCTTCTTTAGGCTTTCTGCAAAATCCCTACTTCCAGCACTCCAATAACTGAGCTCTGTGTCCCAGACCTCATCAAAATCTCCTGTTACAGTCCATTAGATATTCTGACATGGACATGAAATACCATCTGCAATTACACAGCTGTAGGTGAGGATGCAGTTTTTCAGTTGTCTGCAGCTGAGCCCAGAGATGCTGAAGTCTCTGGGAAATTTGCCATCAAATTCAAGTAGGCACCTTTGCCCCAGTGTTTTCACAAAGTTCCTTGCAGAAGTAGGGCCTATTGCAGCTTAGCAAGAGTAATTTATATGCAACTAATTTGTAATCTTGTGGCAAATCATATCTTCTAGTCTGCCAGACACTTCCTCCCTTAACAGGATTTTCCCCTCAATTTAAATAGAAGGGAACTGAATATTTCATGACCTTTTTTTTTTTTTTTAATGACTGCTATTTTTAGGCAAAGGAAACTGAATTTTAGTCTCTGGTGCTCAGACAATTGAATCATCTGACAATTTCATGAGAAAGAAATGCTGAACTAATGCAATGCTGCAGATTATTCAGCTGAGTGCTTACATATTTGCAGGTTCCAGGACCAAGAATGTACAGTGCAGCATTCAGATTTAAGGATTGTTGCTCCCTAAAACACTACTATAAGAGGGCCTATAGTCTGTTTACTACCAGGAGTGTGCCTGTGAGTAGAGCCCATTTCCATCTTCCTTGAAACCTGTCTTGCTGGCTCCTTGCACTGTTGGAAGACAAATATATTCAGAACTTGAATGAAGATAAGAAGGGGGCAGAAAAAACACTGAGAAGTGACAGGAATTTTCACAGGAAAAATAATTAATTGCATGTATCTTCCAAAATATATTTCTGCTCTTGCTTCCATTATTCAGTTTCCTGTCATCTGAGCTTTAAATTAAAAACATTTTAGCTTTGCCTGATGTATTTTACTATAAACAAGGACTTTATCACCATGGAAACCATATTACTTATTGCAATGATTTTAACTTTTAGAGGACAAGCTTCATTTGCATTCTACAATTTATTTAATCCTTCTGCTATTCAGTTTTATAGAGAGTCAATCAAGTTTTTGGGGCCATTTCTATTGTAGTCCATCTCCACTGCAACAACCCTGTTTCTACTTGAAATTATATTTTATCCTTTGTTTTCAAAGTGCAAAACCAAAGCAAAGATATTACAAAGCAGGAGATACACAGGAGATGCATTTAGCTACTATAAACTGCTTTTGTTAGTCTACATGAGTAGCCTGGATGCTCCAGCTTTAAGCAGTACTGTGATGCTGTGTCTGTGATTCAGAGCCAGCTCTCATGGTGAGCAATGTCGGGATGGGCTCCTGTTTGATAGGGATCCAAGAAACACCTACATGCTGCAGGAAATGGTGAGTCAGATGTCAGCAGCTTCCCTCTAAAACACCACAAAACAAATGCCTTAGTGTGGTGCAAGAGTGATGGAATAAAAATTAAGTTAAAGCTTGAGCTAGGTCACTTCAGGTATCACAGCTGTTACAGCCACTGCAGCCCAAGGTGATTGACTGTGGTGCTGTAGCTGCTTGTGCAGCAGCTGGGTCAGTGAGAAATCACTTCTAGCTAATGATGTCTCCAAAGCCTTTTGGCTGACAGGACTACTGTAGGACATGTCTTGGCATGACATGATTAGGTACTAGCCTGTGTGTCATCACCACATTGCTCAGGATTTCAAACCTGAGGTCTATGGAACTCTGGTGGTCATGTGTATAAGGTGATAATGAGGTGCGAGGGCCTTGGTTTTGACCAAGGTTTCTTTCACCTAATATCTCTTGCATTTTTCACACAAACGTGGGTGCACCCATGGACATGCCTGTACATTGCATAAGCCAGAATAACAAGCTCAATGCCGGAAGCAAGCTCCCACTCTAATGACTGTACTATCCCTCAGATTCCCCCTGTCAAAAAACAACTGTCTCCCTGCTCACAGCCTGGCTGGTGTTAGGCCATGTAGATATTCATCATAACTCCAAAAAAAATCTGAACATGGGTCCAGAGTAAAACTCAGATGCAGGGTTTTGAGAGACCGCATTTCACAGAATCACCTGCCCTTACAGACATGAAAGAACCATCAAGCTTGATTTCTGTCACGATCTTCATAGACTCCAAAAGTGAGGGTGGCGAGAAATAATATTCATCCATCTGAGAGAAAAAGAGGCCCTGATTTCAAGGGTCTTTGACACTGGAAGTCTAGGAGGATCTGGGCCCCATTCTTCATACATTTCTGCTCATATAGAGCCTGTACAATGCAGCTGTGTTCATTGAATGGTTTTCTTGCATTCACTGAGGCCAAACATTTCTACTGTAGTTAGAAATGAGAGAAAGGAAGACAAAAGATCATGCTTAAGTGTTTGCATCAAATAATCCAACTGTTTTAAGTTGCTGGTGTATGTATACCTACTATTCCCAAAGACATTTTGAGGGCAAACCCTCTTTTGGTCAGGCTGTGGTTTTGACCTCTAGTAGCATTTGTTATGTGTTAAAAAATCAGTGTTAGCCCAAGTATCCTTCAAGGAAATATTTCATATATTGCTGCTTTTGCTTGCAGTAGGTGTCAAGATATACTATAAATCTCGTGTTATGTATGTAAGGACAGAGCATGATTCCCATAGCTAATCTCACACCCTCAGCTGCTTATTTATTGCATTACACAGAAATTGCATCCTGAGAATTATTCAGTAATGAAAATCACAAATCTAATAATTAACAGATCCAAAGCTTTGCAATCTGTCAGTCAACAATTCAGGAAAAGTAGAAACTTCAAATTATTATTTAATGAAATTCCTGTTTCCTCCATTGCATACAGGAATTTTTTTGCGTCACACAGCTAATATGGAGCAGCAGCCATTTTTATTCCTTACACAGATCCTTCTCCTGTACCCATTCACTAGGCGTCTCTGCAAGCCATTCTCCAAATGTCTGCAGGGAAAGTGTTTCTTCCATGACAATTTTTTGCTCTAAGACTGTGCAAAAATAGTCTGGAGGTGACATTGGGAGGGGTAGATGAGAGCCAAAACTGAGAAAACCAGCACATAAAAAATATGCAAGTGCCTAATCTTTGTAAATAGGAATTGTCCTAAATCATTCTTTTTCCATTGGTCTCTTCCACTGGGAAAAGATATTTAATGAAATACCTATAAGCAAAAGCAAGGCTTTTACAGCATCACCTAACCACAGGTTATGCCTTTTTTTGCCTTCTCTGATGAGAACACGCATGAACAATTTAATGTGTCTGTCACATATTTGTGTTTTATGCAGTGTTAAAACATATTGCATGATTCATACATAAAGCCAACACATTCATGTGGACAGTGTTTTGGGTCTTTCATTACCTGAATCCAGTACATCTTGTCTAAACACAAATGTTCCATGACAGTTCCATTTAGAACAGCAGGTAAACTCCTGCTTCCTGCACCAAACTCAACTTGAAATAAACATGGCTTTCAAATAAAAGTAAATAAACATAGCCTTAAAATAAACATAGCTTTCATTTCACTGTCTTCTGACTTCAGCCATGTTTGCTTCATGATTTCAAGATATTGGAATCTTGGTTTTGGTTGTTGTCTCCACAGGATACCTGTCTATATCCACTTGTGCAGTATTGCCAGTAAAGGAATTTCCTGCGTGCTTACTGTTCTTTAATTAGATTTCATTTTCTTTAAAATAATTTTCATCAGAATTCTGCTCTGCCTCATGAACCATGCCATTAAGATTGTTCATCTGAACCATCCTGTCCACAGTTCAGTCTCTGAACTCGAAGAGAGTGCCAAATCTGCTAGGTACTATACAAAAAGGGAGAAAAACAAAAGCATCTTAAACTTTCATTGAGGAAAAAATGAAATTATGGAAGCCAGAATGAAGGTTTGGTGAAATAAGCAAGAGAAAAGTGCTTTTCTCTCAAGCAGAGCTGGGAGCTGGAAAATTTCTCCCTGACTAAACTTGTCATTCACACGTGCTTTTTCAACATAGACATTTGTAGATCAAAAAGACTCTAATTTTCCCTTGGATTGATTCTCCAGCTCTCCTTTTGCCCAGCACCCAGGAGGTTCTCAAGTGACTACCTTCAATCTGGAAGAAGCAGGCATGTATGAGCTATTTCCACAGCCATTTTCTCTAAAATAAATCCTCACAATAATCTTCCTATTAATCAAGATTTTGTTATATCAGAAGTCATGCAGACCCGTCATCGTTCTAGACGCCAGACGGGTTACTGATTGCAGAGGATGTGAGTGGGCAGGATGGGGACAAAACAGCCAGAATAAAACAGAATGAACTTTGCAAGCCAGCCGTACTTTGTAACTGCACATTTGTGGGTTTAGTATTTGTTAGGAACACAGTTCAGCCTTCTACTAATTGTTGGCAGTTTGGTATGCAGAGTTTTACAACAGCCTTAGTCATGACCCAACTGCTTTAGTCATGCAACAAGTTTAGATTCATGTCTTCTCAAAATGTTGCTCATTTCATTTCCCTTTGACAGCAATGAAAAGAAGATATACAGCTGCAAAAATATCCTCCTCCTCTCATTACTCTATGGTTTCCTTTGTCAGGAAACCCAAGAACTGCTGTGATTAGTCAGGTGTTGAGTACTTATTCTCTGTGTGTATATGTGTGTGTATGTACTTCAAATCATTGAGAACTTTACACTTGACAGGGATTTAGGAGGTACAAAGTTGGTTATGAGTTAGAGGTTCTGTTAGATTGTGTTACAGAACCCTCATCTGCTAAAATCTTTTTTGACCAGCATCATTATCACAATAGTTTTTTTCCTCCAAACAAGTCAAATGATTGTCCATTGTCTGCCATACATTTTTGCACCTTAAGAAGCCATCAACATGATTCCAATTTTTTCTGAGAGTACGAGCAAGAAAACAGTCTGGATAGGCAATGAAATCTGGACAAGCATTCCATTAAATCAAAGGTGCCACCAGGGTCTCCTGGGTCACACAGGCCCCTGGGATGGGCCAGTCCATCCCTGTGAGAGGCCATATCCACCTGCCAGCCATGGCTGTGGGCAGCGGGGACGTGACCTGGCACCAAGGCAGCTGACAGCCTGATTTATCAGGTCTATTGGAGAGAGACAGACAGCAACCAGCTTCATTCAAAGCAGGCAAATGGGGCACGACCGAGTCCCAGGAAGGACACACTATTAGAAATGCAAGGTTCAGTGGAACAGGCAGCACTAGAATGAGTGGTGGATACAATGCTTGTGCACGGCTTGCAAACCCAAGTCCAGGCAGAAGGCAGCATTTCCCAAGGCAGTATAGACACAGCTCCCAACATCATCTAGACTTCAAAGAGTATTCAACCCAAATGACTTGTATTCTACATAAATTTTATTCTACAGTGCCATTACAGTTTTTCAAAGCTGCAATTTTATGATTCACCTAGATCAGCTGTTATAATAACAAATATTTTAAATTAGTACAGTATCTTTGCACTGAAGAAGTGGGAACAATCGTGAAGTAACTTACCAGCACACTATGGGATTTTTCCTACATTCACACAAATTCAAACAGATGTATCAATCCCATGTTACCCATTAACATTTTAAGCGACAGAATCACTTGCTGACATACAGAAAATATATAATTAAACAGCTGGCTAGTAAAAAAAAACAGCTCACTGAAGAACATATTGAAAGTAAACTGCTAGTAAATACATTTGGAAGCACACAGTAGTATATTAACTAATTTACATGTTTCAGAGGGACCTATGATTTGCCTTAATGACTTTTTCGTTTGTTTTAATTTACCTGGCACACTACTGCAATCAAATGGCATTAAGGAGGACTTCAGAATACAACTTCCTGACCAACTGAATGATGTTTAAATCATGAAATTAACCACACATTTATTAAAGTTCTGTACCAGCACTCCAAGCTGGCAAGACAAAACCGTATTCCCTTTCACATAGTTTCTGCTGGGAGACTTGGAATACAATTTTTACAGATGGCAGGGAGGCATGGAAATTGATGTCATAATGAAATCCACCAGTTCATTAAGAGCAGAGAAGATCATCAAATTTTTTACACTGAGGAATAACTTCATGAAATAGCTATTCTATTTTCCATTAGAAAGTCAGGATTTCCCCTTAAATATTTCCCTAGACTTACAGGAGCTCCTGTCAGATACTGTAAGTGTAGAGTAGCATATGATATAGGTAAGCATAATTTTATATTCTGGGTAGCTGGAAAAGGTTGATGAAGTATTTAACTCTGCAAAATATCAAGAATGTATACTTACATTTAAAGTTTGTAAAGATGTGAAAACCCCTCCTCTGTTCAGCAATGTATTTATTCTTAAGTACTGTTGAAAGTTGTTTTCTACTACAGGAGTTCTCCAGCAATAAGCCACACCCTCCTTACTGAGAAAGCAAATACACACTGCCAATATAAACTCGCTTTGGTACTGAAGAGGAAAGTCCTCAACAGGCAACCAAAAATGAACATTATTTCCTGCTACAAATGCAGAATTCTTATTAAAATAATGACTGACTATTGCTGTAATGCACATCCAGGCAGAGCAGAACAGCATCCTGTACCTGAGGTAGCCACTGACACCTGAAACACTGATCATTTCTCCATGATATTTCACCCCAAAACTGCAAGAGTGACTTTGGGGCACTTCCCATTTCCCTGCTTTATGTATCATGGAAACACCTGCAATTTAAATTCAAACTTTAGTAATATCTTTTTCCTGTGTTTACTATGTTTAGGTGCACAGAAGAAAATAGATGCGAACAAAACCACTCACTAGTGGTTTTCCACATCAGCTGGTATTTCTAAATCTTAGTGACACTTTCTAACAAGCAATGTTTTGGATTTCATAAGCTATTTAAATATGAAACTTCACTGAAATCTCCTTGATCTTTTATCTTTTTCTGCTTTAGATATTTAAGAATATTCTCCTGTCTTTCCTTCTTTTCCTTCTGCTTGTCACAGAATTAAATCCTTCAAACAAGAACAGATGACTTGTGCAACAATGATTATTATTCACAAGAAAATTAGCCCGTCACACAGTATGTATTCATTTTTGATGTGTAAATGGGGAGCTTTTGAGGTTTGAACATCACTGTAGAAAACCAGAAACCTAAGCATCTCTAAACTCACTGTCACTGTACCCAAATCCTCTGCAGCTTGGCCCTTGTAGAAGTATTTGTATACATTCAAACCAACAGCAAACCTATCAAATCTGGCTTGCCTGGTGCTCTCCAGGCAGAGTTCTGAGGGGTGAGATAGTGAATAATCATGCTTCACACATCTGCCACATCAATACTGTGACCTGCTAAAATAGCCATCTTTGGAAAGGGTTGGAACAAGCGAGAAAAGGTGAAAGGAAGGAGAACATGTCAGAAACCTTCAGTGAAAAGCTAACACAGAGAAGATTTCATGCGAAAATGGCACTAATAAAAAACGAGTTCAAATATGCCTGGCCTCAGAGGACATTTGCAATCAGTGCTGCACCACAAAATACACAGCTCAGGTTCATGTCACTTTGAGACACAGCTTCTCCTGAGTTTCTGCTTCCAATCCAAATGAAAAAGTCTATTCAAGAAGGCTCTTTAAAATATGACAAACTGAATTCTATGACAGAAAACCTGAACTTTGGGAAAATTTACCTTTTCATTTCATGGGATTTTAAAATATTGACCACAAGACAACAGCACTCCTTATTGATCTTTAGGAGGTTTTTTTAGGCTCTTTCAGTGTCGACTTAGAATGCATCTGAAATAATTTCTAAAGGGTAAAAAGCAGGGCCCTTAGCAGGGCTTGTTAAAGAGCCTCACTCAAATCTGTTTGGACAACCTTGCCTGCTACACATTTGGAACCTTGATGAGAGAAAGCCAGCAACTGATGGTGGGTGGAGAAAGAAGATAAGAAACCTGCTCCTTTACCTGGTGGAGTGTCTGTACTGGACAGCCTATTCTGCCCTGCAGCTAAGTGCAAAACTTCTTAGGGAACAAAGCAACAGACCCTGTTGTCAGAAACAGAGCCATTTGTGACCCAAGCAAGTCAATACCAGCAGGGTTTTCACCACCCTCCCTACTTTTTCAATTGGCTCCTTTTCTCTTCCGATGTAGACAGAAATATCTATAGCTCTTGCAGTGCCCTTCTGAACCAACCTTGTGTCAGCACACCAGTGGTCCAGAACTGAAATGGCATTAACCTTTACTCCATTCTGCAACAATATCACTCTGTTCTGGTGGAGTGGAGGCACAAGCTATTTTTTGTCTAGGGTTTGAACAATTTAACATCATATAATGAGAGAAGGAGAAAAGAAGAGATTATATAAAGAAAAATGGGGTAAGAACTATGTTTCTATTTTGGTGGGGGGAAAGAAGAAACTGTACAAGCAACAAAGAAAAAATCTTTTGAAGAAGGGAGAAAGAATAAGCACCTGACTTCTAGAAACTTTTCTTTTAAAGACAAGAAAAGTGTGCTTCTTCAGGGGAAAAAAAAAGATATATCCATAAAAACTACACACAGAGGCAGTTTTCAAGAACTTCTATATAACATCTACCACTTAAGACAAAGACTCCTTTACCATATCACCTCAAAATATAAATCTGATACGTTGCTGCTTTTGATTCAGCTAAAAAGCCGTGTGTGACACAGAGGAGCAGCAGCGAGGTCATCACAGAAGTGCCTGCACAACACAGCCCCTGTTGTTTCAGCCACTTCTTGCTTCAGTCAGACAAGTGTAACCTGTATTGGAGCTCTTACATCATTCCAAAACTGGCTGGGCCTGTTTTCCCTAAGCTCATAAATTTATGAAAATGCTGACCACAACTAACCTGTGGCTTTGCAGGCATGCCAGGAGCACGTGCTCATAACAGGATTTTCCAAATGAATCCTTGGAATGCAGTTTGGCCAGACTTGAGCTAAGGGTAGCATATTCCCACAGTCACTCATGCTGAAGTAGGTTTCCCAAAGTAATTTTAATTTAAATTTTATATGACTACTGCTTAAATACTATGGATACACTTCCTGTGAATTAATTACCTCAAAATAATTCATTGCCCCCAAAATCTCCCTCTCCTGGTCATTATTGAAATCAGAATACATCTGCAGAACTCATCAAAGTAAATATTGCAATAAATCACCATTCAGGAAAGTCTTGGCGAGCAACAGGTTTTGTTTGGATTTTGACTGTGGTCTTTCAAGTACTTGTTTCCTAAGAATTTGGTCAAAATTTTTGTTAGTTTTGAAGTAATGGTCTTTTCATTCAACCAGTTGATGAAATTAAGGGGGAAATGATACCAAGGTCTGATTTTGGACATTCCTATATACACATTAATCAAAAAAATCATAATGTAATTTATTACATACACATGAAACATTGGTTCTGTACATATTTCTAATGCTGTAGTATTATAATATAGCCCAACATGAGTCAATCCTTCCTCTCCCTGCACTTAGTATAAAATATGTTAGTCACATGTTTTACTGTGAATGTAGTGCTTTTTCTTGTGCTTTGATTTCAGTAGGTTGGCAGTTTGCATGCATTATGAAGTAGTATTTGATGCTCCATAGCTGAGACTGAATTTTATCTGCACAGATACCCCATCAGCTCTCCAAAAAAAAATTTTGTAGATGTCAGTTAATTTTTTTTGTTTAATTACAAATTATCAATTTGGTAATTTTTAGGTGATAGACAAAAAGAAGATATCCTTACACTGGAAGGATTCATTATCAAAACATGAAGAAAAAAAAAGCCAAATTGTCCTGCCTGCCTTGAGTAATTGCAGAAGGCTTCAAGTCTATTACAAAAAAAAATGTTATTGAAGGCTTCTGGTGGTCTGCTTGATTCTCCTGCATCATCGTATAGATTTAAATTCCCACAACCTATGACATTTATGGTTCCCAGCATAGACCCAACTTGTTATAGATCAGATACCTTCTTGCCTAAACAGACTATGCCTGTACTATGAAGAGATGCCCTGAACAGTATTAGCAGAAATAAAGCTCTGGGAGCTGCCCTTATTGTCCACTGCTCTGTGCCTTCGGCCAAAATGAGGGACCCAGGTCACAGCCTGGTGCTTTGTGCAGCACTTATCCAGCAGAGTTCTGCTGCTCATAGAAATAATAAGTAGCAAATGCTACAGGGTATGTAGCACTGGCAAACTTCTTAAAGTCTCTTTTTTGGGGCTGCTTTATAAAAAAAGGCTTAATAAGACTCTTAAGTTCTATCACCTCCTTTTGACCAGAGAAAAAGGGAAATGTTTTCAAGAAAGAGGAAGCACTAGAAGTGAACTTTTCACCTACACGGTAGAGAGGATCCCAGAATGATATCTGACTCGCTTAGGTAACCACAGATACAAAAGTAAGCCTGAAGGTTAGGACTAGTTTGCTTATCAACCCTTTGACAGATTAGTTGCACCGTCTGATACTTGCAATGATGAAACCTCTCATTAGTGGTCAGATGATAATGATGGGCTGCGCCCAGGTGCAGCACCCCTGTGGGCTTGGACTCGTGGTCAGTCATGCTTGGACTCCTGCCCTGGCTGCCTCTCACCTCTGCAAGCCCAACAGGCTCTAGAGGGTCAGCTCTAGAGGCCTAGACACACACTAGCACTTCTCAATATTGCAGAACTTATAAGGGTTCCAGCATGAAAGTCTTTGTCTTCGTGGGTTAAGCGTGTGCACGATTTACCTCCAGCATTTCTGCAGTGCAACATTGGTGTTACAGTATTTCAATTCACTCTTTTCAAATATTAACATTTTTCCTAAATTTGACATCAAATCAGTTCCGTGGGATTCTTGGGAGGAAAAGGGACATTGATTCCTTTCCTTTTGTGTCCCCATGTCTGGGAGTCTGAGATCATGCACAGTATTTCAACTTTGACAAACAGAAGATGCTTGTAACTGGGTTAATAATTGCCTTGGGAATAGGAAAAAAAAAAGAAGTCGAGGTCTTTAAATAAGGTGTTTAGCATCCACGAGGCAAAGCAACCCTTGGATATCACAGTATGAACATGAAAATGAAACTATAGGCCCATAAATTCCTTTGGGCAGATTACTTGAAGAAAATTAGTGATATATATGTAACTTCAAGCACGAAAATTTTTTATGTGGTTTAAACTAAAAACAAATACAAATATATTTCCTTCATATTCAAGCAAAATTCAGCCGCCCTTGATTGAATTTGTAAGAAAGATTGTTCCAGTACACATATTTCCTTCTTAATGGTTCCCTCTTCCAATAAACCAAGAGTTTATGACATTTCCATAATTCTCTTGGGAGGAGTATGGAAGGTTTTTTTCTTTTGCAATACAGCTGTACCTTCTAATATCTTGCAAAACATCAAAACTCTAGCTACACTGGAGTCAAATTGTGCTTTTACTTTCCTGGGAGAAGTCTCAGATAGATGAGACAAAATAATTATTGTTTACAATGAGTTTCTCTATTTCAAAAAAATAAAATCTTATTTTCTGTTTATGCAAAAAGTCTCACTTGAATGAAAAAGGTGGACATAGACAGTGTTTAGGAATCACAGGGTTAACTCACTGCCTCAAAGGCATTTATATTCTTAATTGTATTTTGAAACAAAAAGATAGATGATAGGAATTTTCTCTCCCAAATCAAAATAATCTCCACATTTCAGAAAGTCCCTTTATTATATATTGGGAGTTTTTGCATTTCAGCCATCAGCACTGTCTAGGCTCAAGTTATAATATTATCTCCCTTTTCAAAACAGGCATTCGTGACTTTCCTTTGTCACCTCCATGGAGAATGAAAGTACTGTTTACTATTTCAATTATAGCCTTTTGTCTCTGTTCACAGCACTGGAACTTGAATCCCTCATAGCTTCTAACCTCTTGTGCACAGGCCATGGCAGAAGACAGTTATGGACTCACCATCCACTCTGGAAAAACATTCAACCAATGACACCTCCACCCTACAGCATGACCCCTTTGTACAGTAATATCTTCTCAGGTGTCACCTTTACCGTGTGGCTGTCAGGTAACCAGAAAGCGCAAGCAACAGAGCAATTTATATCACCAAGACCTAAGCAGACACCTGCCCAGTGTCCACCATAGCATGGAACACAAGCTGGGTGTCTAAATTCTCACCTGGTAAATGTTTTATATCACTGATGTCTCAAAATGAATCCCCCATCTCACTTTCCCACCTTTCAGCCATCTTACACTCTTATACTGTCCCTTTCCTTGGAGCACCTTGCTATTCATAACACCTGATGGAAGTCAGAAACTATAGGTCCATAAGTTCCTTTGGGCAGGTTACATGAACAAAATCAGTGATATATATGTAACTTCAAGCATGAAATTTTTTTTTAAGTTGCTTAAACTAAAATACAAATAATATTTCCTTCTTTGTAATGATCATATTCAAGCAGAAATCACCTACCAATGACTAAACTTTTGAGAATTACGAATTTTTGAGAATGATGAATTTTTAAGCCATTAAAAAGTAAAGCAAAAAAAGTTGTGGCAAGGCAAGGAATTGCACACAGATTTATCCAGTGCCATTGTCAATGCACAGCTCTGAGGACTCTCATTTGGCCACTGCAGGCTTTTCAGGCAGGCAGGTCCTTCAGAGTCTGGTCAAGACCTAAAATTTTTAGATATTTATGAATTTTTAGATATTTATGACATTCCAGAGTGATGGAGGCTGATACTTCAAATGCATTTTATGTTTTTGACATTATCTGGCTTCAGATGGGACCATTGAAAGCAGAGAAAACTTCCCACAGGGAAGGCAATTTTCACAGAACAGCCTGTTTATCTCCTCTCATGATCTGTTTCATTTCCCAAGGAACCAGATGCATCTATCCCTGGTAAAATTCTAGCTGAGGAAAAAGAAACATTAAAATTGATCCCATATGTGATTTAAGTAAAGAATTAGGGAATGTATCTTCATAGCAAGGTTGCACAAGACATATAGGTTTGGACCTGCCTGAGCATGTCCACATCCATGAGTGCATGTGCAAGGCAGCAGGGATTCGTGTCCTGCTGCTCTCTCCTGGCATCACAGGTCAGAGCAGGGACACGGACAGTGCAGACACATGCACTGCTTTGCAAGCTAAGGATTTCCAGGGCTAGAGTTGTTCTCCTTGGCACTGGTGTATATACTAAGTCTTCTGTACCTGTAACAGAGCCCTCATTTCCTAGGTCTGTTCCTATTTACCTATGCTAGGTATTATAAAGCTGCTACAGGGGTGCCGAGCTCTCCTGGAATTGCTTCTGCCATATATTTTTAACACTAAAGGGTTCACTGTCATTGTGTTATCTTCCAAAGTTCCAGCTCCTGCTACTTGCAGCATCAGAGCAAAAATTTAAACTCCTTTCCATTGTTTTATTTACTCTACTGCCTTGAGCCATCTGGATGATAAGCATTAATATAAATGATTGCCTCAGTTATTAGCATTGGTGACCTATGCTAAAACACAACAAGGAGGAGAAAAGTATAGTCAGGATGCTTTGCTGATAGCAATAATCAACCAGGAGTGGGAAGGGAAAAACACGGAGTTATGTTATCTGGGAGTTCAAACAGGGAGGTGGAGTAGAAGCAGAAAGTGGGAGGAGGAGGATTTGATGCATGTTCCACTTCTACTCTGTACCCCATGGTACTGCCATGTAAAATGCTACAGAGAATTTAGTGAGACATGAAGCCAAGAGAGACACTTGTTCTGGCCAGCACAATATTATTCTTCATTTAGAGAGCTGAAGCACGTTGCTAAGAATCTCTAAATGCTGTGATTCCCAAAGAGACAACTAGCTTCTCAGGGAGTGTTCTGGAGTCTTTATTTTCCCTGGATTGAACCTCTGAGGACTACACACTATGACAAACCACTTGGATCCTGCCAAGCTTATATCAAGTGTTCGGCTTTATGGCAGTGTTCAGGCAAGGGAATGAATAGGTCAGCATGGGGGATGCTCCCCCCGGGATGATGGCCTTGGTCTGTGCAATGTGCAGGTTTCCTGTTTTCTTCTGATTGCAATCCCTATGCTGAGTGGCAGGTGGGGGAGATAGCACAGAGGAGGGAAAAACAGGTCTCCCTCCTGTATCCAACAACATTCTCTCCGCTTTGGGGTGAATATTGTAGCTCTGTCTTAATCTCACTCAGGAAACAGCCCGAAAAACACCAGAGTGAAGATTAGCAAAATAGGAGCCCAATATGGCAGTATTCTCGGGCAGAGGAGTTGCTCCTTTCTCCAGAGAACTTAGTAATTTACCATTTGGTTGCTCTCCAGCTCTCAGTCAGTTTCAGCCACGTGGTTTCCGCAGAGAATATGACAGCAATTAATGGTAGTTGTCTCAAGTGGCGACACTTCTGTAGTGTTGTCACTTGTGGATGAAGTCCTGCTGCTGGCTGGAGCAGCAGTGGCTTGGGTGATTTCCATGCACTCATCCTGAGCAGTAACAAAAAGGCACAGCTTTGCTTCCTGTTTCATGGAGCCCTGGTAGCTCAAACACAGAGCAATGCGAGACCAACAGGTTTTTCAACCTATCTCCCAAGACTTCTGATACAGAACTTTGGTGCAAGACTAGCAGCGTACTGGATAAAATACAGTAAAGAGGTTAATTAGGGTTTATTTACTGAGTTGTGAAAAATTCTCTGTTCTCTTGAGATGCAATGGTTTTGTTGCTACCAGTAACGTTATAAATAGCCGTACTGAAAAGTGTCCAGAGCCTTTGAGTCTTTTACCACCCACAGTTAGTGTCATCTCTCATCCTCAGTTCCTTCCCCTGGCTTGTTCAATTCCCTAGCACACAGCTCTCCAAACCCAGAGGATGGGGAGATTCTCCTCATGGCCACTCTCCCCTTCCTCTCCAAACTGAAGGAGGAGTGCCTTGACTAGGCTGGAGTGTATCAGATGGACCATCCAAGCTGATCCAGGCACAGCGGCTTTGGGGAGAGCAAGTACAGCCACACACACACAGCTGGCATAGATGCTCTGTGCTGCTGCAGTGGGTCTGAGACGCTTGGCAGTAGTTAAATCCCCTCAGCTGAACACTGAGGGTTGGATTTCCCAGGTGAGAGTTTTTATTAATTCAGTCTTCATTATTTTTAATAGACAAAGCATGTGATATGATTTGAAGTGCTAATCCTGCTCCTCCAGTATTAATTATCTTCTATGATGGGACAGCTTAAACTGCACTAGGCCTTTCAAGGCTGGGCCAAATAATTGATAGATGCTCATCACTTGCAAGTCTGCTCTCTGAAGGACTCCACTAAATGCCTGAGGAAGGCTCTCACTGCTTTCCTTTCCTGGAACAGAAAACTTTGACAATACTGCCTCGGCATACTAAGGCTCTCTCGCTCCCTGAATTAAATAGATGATGATTGTCAGAAGCACAATGCATTTCACCCATGAGGATGCCCACAAGCACGTCCTCGCAATGCTCCCTCTCCTAACCCCAGCAGGATCTCTGTCCAGACACCAACTGGGTGGTCAGTGACCTTCCCCAGGATCAGGTGGCAGCTCTCCCCAGCTGCATTTTACAAAGCACCAGGCACTGCAATTAGCTGTGATGTAATTAGGAGCAAGCAGGAGAACACACTATGCAGACGTGGTTTGGGAGCCTGAGGCAAAAGGCTTTTGTCCATCAGCTGGTGGGCTGAGTAACTTAGAAATTCTTAAATAAGTGGTGCTGGGCTCTAGAAAGAATTCAGAGTATAAGAGAAAGAATTTCATTTCATCTGAGGAAAAAAACAATAAAGGGAGGTAATAAGAAATTCCCAGGGGCTTCTTTTAAAAGAAGCTGATCATAAACAACATGAAATAATATCAAAACTTGTGTATAAAAACGCGTGCAATCTGACCTGTGTTGACTAAAGACTTTCCTCTGATAAAAGAACAGTTGAAAAGCTATGTTAAAAGGAGGCAAATATTCTAAAAGGTAAGATCCAAGGAACAACTACCTCATTGCTGTGCTTCTGATGAGTTCAGACAAAGGCTGCAGTTTTCCCCACACTGAAAGAAGAGGCATTTTTCAAGTTACTGGAAGAGCATCTGTTATCTTCTCTCTCCTTATTGTGGGAGTCATGAGGACACAGCATAGAAAGGGCAGGTGGGACAGCTTGTGGTGGGGAGGAGCTGCCACGCCAAGGTGGGTCAGAGGAGGAACACCCAGTAGCCACCCAGGGCTGCTCTCACCAAGGGCTGGCAATAAAGCCCAGAACCACCCCAGCACATGGAAAGGCATATTCATGCAAAAATTATCATCTCACCTCGGGGATTAGATTCTGCTTTCCTACCATCTGCTTGTTCTATATTTACTGTACAGTGAAGACTGAAATACTTTAGAATAAGTAAGTAAAAGACCAAGCCATATGGGTTCCAGAGCCCTAAATTATCTGCAGGCTCATCAGGAATCACTCAGCTGTCTAGGTGAACACTGAGACCTCACAGAGCCAGTGACACTTCCATGGAGATAATTCTTTCTCTCTCTTTCTCCTGTAGATCCCCTGATCTTAGAAGGAAGCCCAGGATTTATTTCATCAATATTGGACAATCTCACACATCAGAGATTTTCAGTCCTCATCAGCACTGAGGACTGAAAGGGGTATCAGCATTTCCACAAAGGACAGCAGGTGCTGTGCTAGGTCCAGATTCAGCTGGAGAGCTCATCCCCTCTCCTGGTTTGTTACTGACTTCAGACCTCACTTTCTGGATGCTTTGGTCCCCATGACAGAAAGTCAGCACCTGCCAGGCATAGCAACAGTACAACCCTCAGGATGAAACAGCACGAGCTCTTTTTGAAGTTAATCTTCAGTAAAAATGTATGAAGTCCTAACAGGGGGAGTGAGACAGGAAGCCTCTGGGGTCTGGTTGAAAGAGGTAGATGTGAATACCTCTAAATGACATATTTGGATTTTATTCCTTTCATTAAGCAAAGGTCTTTGTTGCCTTTATACCTGCTTAGGAGACAACAGAAAGGAGGCATTGTTGTCAAGCCATTATGCACAGCCAGGAATCCACATTAATCACTCCACACTGGCTGCTGACCATCTCAGACAAAAAGGGCATACCCCACTTTGAACTAGCGTGATGGTTAGAAGCCACTTGTAAATTAGTGCAGATAACTTCAGAAGACTATGGCTGGCTAACACAAATGTGGTGACTCAAAAAATGAAAAAATGAAAGGAAAACATAATCAATAATTCAGAAGATTTCCTGAATGAGATATGATTCAGTGTGCTCCAAACCCTCAGCTCTCATCTATTCTCTTTCTGCTTACAGCTCACTGAAGCAAGTTAAACATTTTTTGCCCCCTTTGATGAATATATAAACAGATAAATTCATTGAAGTGGCATGGCATGATAACACATCTTTATAATCCTGGACATGCACAGCCCTATTTATCTATCACCATTAGCAAGGGTCCTCTGAGACATATTGCCATATTGTAATGAAGTCCCCATTGTATCCAAAACCAGTCCCCATCCCTGACAAGCATCACACTGGCTCTGCCATGCTCAGTCGTCAGCTAAACATGAAAATGCAGTGCATAAAGAGGTCTTTGAAAATGCTGCTTCAATGTCTCTGCAATTTATGGCTGTAAATATATCCTCATGGGATTGAAGGGTGAACGGTGTCTCCATTCCTCTTTGCTCACAGAGGTCCACAAATGTTTACATTAAACTTAAATGACTTCTTATATAAGAAGTAAAATTCCAAATTTACTCCCCTGCTTCCTCCATGTTGTTCATAAAGGATTGAAATGTCCTTTGATAATACTATGCCCAAGCCACTTCCTCAATTTGTAATCAAACTAAATATTTACTGTATAGAAATCTATGGAACATCACTCAGGACTCTTTGAAAAGCTTTCTGTTCCATGACTGCTGAATACAGAAATAAAGGTTTTCAAACGTAGTGTTTTGGAGCTGGGCAAAAAGGCAATTATTTTTTCATTCCAAATCCATTCAGTTACAATACTTATAATAGGCCTTGAAAAGTTACATTATGAGCCCTAAATGTTCTGTCGTCTTCATTTTAGGGAATATTTTTTCCCTAGGAAGGACTAAATTGATGCAAAAGTGACTCAGTCTCTAAAGCAGCTGGTAAACATTAGGCTGATAGTGTGGTTCTACTCTGACAAGTTGCTATATAAAACTGGTAATTGAACTTATGGGAGCCCTGGTGGTGTAGTGGTTAAGCACATGGCATAGCAATTGCCAGCGCCCAGGTTCGATCCTGGCCAGGCTGCTCCCCGGGCAGGCAGTGCTCGTTAGCCCTGTAAGGGGGCAATCTGCCTACGTCCTGAGGAGGAACTCACTGCCACTGTCCAGAATCGCTTTGGCCCGGCAGATTGAACCTTGGGATTAAAGGGTGGGCTCAGATCTGCGCGCCCTGTGTCTCACCTAAAAAATCCAGTGCGCAGGCTGGGAGGTCTGAAAGGAAAAAGAGACCTTCCCTGGATCTTCTTACGCGAAGGCTGGCCAGCAAAAAAAAAATTGAACTTACCCATTTTTTGGTGTGTATTCCAAGCCCTAGCAAAGCAGTGCCAAAACTAAATACCTCCTGCTTCTTATCCCTGTTAGCCCAGCACAATTAATGCAACCAAGGGAGAAGGAACTGCATTAAGGCTTTTCTGTATTTTATTAGGACATCACTGAGATAATGAAGTGGCTCAGCTGAGACAGGAAGTTCAGCTGGAAGAGGTAACAGCCTATTAAGGCTGATAGACCTCTAATAAGCAGACCTTCACTAAGATATTGAAATAAAGAAATCATTGTGTGGCATTCCAGATCAAAGCCTTCAGGATCTCAGTCTGCCAGAGCCATTAGAAAAAGTAACATTTTATATAGAGTTGCCAGAGGATGAACTGGGGCATTATTATGGCCATTTAAAGCAAACAAATAATCATATAACAAAAGAATAACTAACCACAGGCTATAGAAGAATAGATGCACTAAAGAAAAAGCACAGATTGCCACTCTATTTAGAAATAATTATGTACAACTTGAAGGAAATACAGTGAAGTATAAACAACTGAGGTCAAGCAACAGATTCCCAGTTTCAAAGCAAAATGTGCTGAACTATTTTAAATTTTTAATGCAGATTACAAAAGTGCAAACCAAATCCAGTTCCCTCTGAAATATGTGATGGGAATTGATTTGGAAAAGAAAGATACTTTCCCTGAAAATTTAAGGCAATTTTTTTATGCCTTTGTAGAATGAAAAAGAAGAAATGTTATTAGGTTAAGTCTACCCGAGTTTATAAATATCTACAACAAAAGGAGAAAAAGAGATTGCTGCTCAGAGTAAAGCTGTTTCCATAAGTGTGTATGCTCATTAAGGAATTCTCTGGGATAGGTGAAGATGCATATGGATAGGCCTAGTACATAGGAGTGGTTTCCAGGACAGCTTTTAAGTGTCAAGCTTAGAAAAAAATGTACTACATATAATACTCTAAACTGGGTACAGAAGGACAGCATGGGAGACAAACAATAGGGGCCCCACTTCCTCCAAGATTGTTCCATAAGCAGCAGAAGAGGCACTGACTGGGGTGCACTGAAGAACCAACTCGCTATCACCTGACAGCCCAGACTGACTGGGGAGGCCACTCCTCAGACCCTCCTCTTCAGCCAGAAGCTTGTGTTCTTTTCCCCTTTCCAGGACAACTGATCATACCAAAACCAAGAGACCCCTCATCTTCTAAGTGTCAGCTTCACCAGATGGCTGAAAGGACTGGTAACATCTGCATTGGTAACATCTGAGGCTCACAAGACTTGGGGGAGGGAAAGAAGGAGTACTGCAAAAAATATTGCACTTAGCTGGACAAAGGAGAATAAATGCTGGGAAAAAATAGACTGGATGCTGGTGTTGTAGGACTCTCTGGAGAAGTGTCCTGTTTCAGGATCTCCCTCTTGCTGCTCATTAATTGTTGGAAGTAGGGACAGAATGTTAAGAAATGTGAGGGCTCAGTGCACTGCCCACATGGAAGGCAGTTCAACAGGCAGTCCGGAAGCTGAGCCATCATTTCCACCTTTGATCAAAGAGTTACTCAAAATCCATTAGCAACTTATGAAATATTTAATGTGAAAAAAAACCCAAAATAGGCTGTCTTGTAGTTGCAAAGCCAAAATGAAAATTCTGCCTGAAGCTAGAGGAGTGCAAACTGTGCCGTTTCTGGATCTGATTTTCATGGATGCATGTGGGGGCACCCTTTAATGCCCTTTTAGAAACCTTGGACCCCATGACTTTCTGTAATACTTCAACTGGAAAATTGCCCCTTTTTTTAACTGAGCTTTTGATTAACTACAAAACACAATAGGTTTGTGGAAATTTTTGTATTTCATCGACTATCTACTGCAAATTTAAGGTATTACACAAGGATTTAAATTGAACTGCACACATGAAATATTTTCTGAAACATCCATGGTCCCATCTAGGTACCCTTCACTTTTCCCCACAGAAAACAAAGCAGCAGTATGCAATGCAGCCAGGGCACAGAGAGGCTGGCTATTCATAATACATGACCAAAAGTTCACTCTCTTACCAGGGAAATATTTGCATTATGCTACTGTTTTTCTTAAACTCTCTATGCCGTATTTCCTTTTTACAGTTGGATTAGTATCTTCATACACTGATATTCCTCTTTTCTCATTGCTCTGACATGGGTCAATATATGCAAGGCTTTTTATCTGATGATCTTTTCAGAACTTGGAGAGAAATCAGGACAAATCCAGTAACCTCTCTGGCATATCAAAGGTTAGTGCTATAATAGCAAACATTTTTGATGCCTTACCTAAAACTAGCTTCTGTGTAGAATGAAGGAAGGAGTAGGTCTCAAGTCTCATTCCTCAAGCATTTGGCTTAGACTTTGATGAAAACATCTGTATCCTTCCAGGATATGGTATGTCTTCAAAATCTCTCATACAGAAACTAGAAGAGGTCTCTTGGTTTAGGAAATAAAATGCCACATAGAAAACTGGATTCATTCTTCTGTGACTCCCTGGAAATGCTGAACAAGCCATATAACCAATATTTTTTAAGGTGATCAGAATCTGCTTTCAGTAAATAAGGCCAGGGTTTACGCAATGAACATGAAGGAACAGATAAAGTACTCCATAACTGATCAGAACACAGGGCAGAGAGAAACCCTATGACAAGTATGGGATGATGTAAATCAAAGATTGTCCCATAAAGCAGACATAAGAGGAATTAAGGTGCACAGACAATCTTAATTCTGGCAACTACCAGTTTTGTGAAAACCTAACTACAATTTAGCAATTAATTTTTTTTAAAAAGTAAATGGAATACTCTCAAAGCTTATCCAGGAGTTTATTTATAGGAAAAGCTGTACCTGAGCCATGGTATAGTCAAGATATCATGGCTGGTCAGCTACTAGAGCACATACCAACAAGTCAGCGTTAAAACCCTTGTTGGACACAGGTTTCTGTGTAACCTTAATTATCTAATTCATTTCCTATGCTACAAAGTAGTAATAATGATATTTCCTGAGTATTTGTGACAATAATTAGGTTTTATTTCCCAGCACATGAGATCTGTCAAGGAAGTGTTCCATGGGGAAAAAAAAGTAAATATTTATCATCACATCACCTACAACACTACAATTTTTTCGGTGCTTCACATTCTTTTGTCTTCTTAGTACTTGCTGTAAATTCTGTGATTTTAAAAATACAACACAGTACATTAATATGAAGCTGAAACAAAAACCTCTAGAAAGAAAACATCTTCTGTCTAGAATTTAAATTAATACATGGGTAGCATTCACTATGCTACCAAAATAATTTAAATTATCAAGAGTTCATACATGCCCTAACCGAAGCATTGGCTGCTCAATTGAAAATTGGTTCCTCACATTAAACTTCTAATGGGAAAAGTCCATGTTTCCAAAACACAAGCTTGTTTTCTCTGGTGATTCAGTGATTGTGCTCAAAACACACTGGTGAGAGCAGGCTTCAGAGCTGCTCAGAGTTTTAGTGTAAAACAGGAAAGAACCAGCCTGCTCCTACATGGGCCATATATGCCTCCTGCTGGCTAAACCATCTGACTCTTCTCATTTGGGCTGGCAAACCAAATTCAGTTGAATAATATTTTGATTATTCATCTGAAAGAAAAAAAAGGGGGAAAAAATGAAAAAAAAGGACGAAGTTTTTTGTAAATTTCTGTAAGGCTTTTTTTTTTCATTTGAATAATAGATGGCTCCTTTAACTTTCAGGGAAAAGCTAATTTTAGATGGAAATGTGACATTTGCTTTCAGATTGAAAAGAGAATTAATTCCAATTGAATTTGACTGGAGTATTTTTACTGCTTTTGTATTTCACTGCAAAGATATTACTTCAATTTGGTTTGACCCACAAATGGCTTTTTTCTTTTTGTCTTCCAAAGATTATCTTTGAATTGAAAGACCAGTAACTATGAGCTCCAGTTTTACCAAGGTTTTGTCTCTTTTCATGTCTCTTCTTAGCCCAGGTTTGTCATAGTATTTTGCTAGCCTTGTGCAATTTTGCATCTAATGTTTGATCAAATCTCTATTTCAAGTCTGATCCAAACACAGTATCCCTTAATCCAATCTCCTCCTATTTTTATTCATAAAATACATTTTTTAAAATAAATCTTATTATTTAGCAGAGTTTGCTTCTCTGGAAAACTACTCCCAGTACCCATCAAGATATAGCAGAATTTTTTTGCTACAATGAAGCAAACAGGTAAGATTTTGTTGTTATGGTTGTTAAAATACTCCAAAATAAAGAGAGTTTTCTGTCTTTAAATGGATCAGAGATGCCAAAGAAGGGCCCTGAACACAATAGAAGAAACCCCACTTCTACCTACTCTGCAGTAGCCCTCATTTAATGCTGGCACTGCAGTGTCCCCACACTCACCCATGCCAGAGCAACACGTTCATGCCTTTGCCCAGCCGAGGGACACTGATATATCCAGATTTATGGCTTGACAGGCCAACATTTCAACCAATGTCTTCTGACTTTCTTCTCTCCAGATACACATTGTTATACAAGTTATTGATGAATACATTCATGGACATGAAAACCTGCCCTAAAGAGGCTTCATTTTCTCCCTACAGGATGGTTTTCCTTTCCAAACCACGCAGCACTGCTAAACAAAGTCCCTTTTTTGGGTCCATAAGCACCTGTAGGTCTTCTTTTCATTCTTTGTACAGACTGACCAACAAACTGATTGAATAATCAAGCAGACACAGAGAGGAAACGACTTAACTATTTCCCCTTAATAAACTACAAGGTTTGACATATTACACTTCATTTCTTCAGAACTTCTTT
Organism: Vireo altiloquus; assembly: GCA_013396875.1. Taxonomy (NCBI): domain Eukaryota; kingdom Metazoa; phylum Chordata; class Aves; order Passeriformes; family Vireonidae; genus Vireo; species Vireo altiloquus. The sequence goes on along the minus strand of VZRF01001259.1, from coordinate 1,270,432 downwards.
CAGCACCTGAGAGCATCCCCAGTGTACTAATTTCCCCATCATCTGGATGTTTAATGGGAGTGTACTACACATGCTAGTAGCAGATAAGTCTGTCTAGACCAGTATGCAGACAGTCCCCACACCAGAGATGGTCATTGATTAATACAAAGAGCCTGAGGATCACAAATGTGATGATCACTATCATTTTTATAGAAAATATCTCCATTTTCTTGGCCTTCACAACTTGATCTTATACATGAAAAAAACATCAGCAACCACCTGAAAGAGAGCTCAGATTAAAATTACTGTTGGCAGGCCCCTTGCTATGGGTGTTAGTAAGGATCAGACAAGCAGGAATCACAAACCCAGGAAGGGATGTGTGACTAACAACGGGCAAGAGAAATTGCTAAGCACAGCCTGAACCTCTTTTGCTGTTGCAGTAAATTGGCTTGCTTTGGAACTGCCAAATAAGAGCTAAGGACTTCTGATTGCCTCATGTAGGATTGCAAGTGGGCAGGGCTAATTTATTAGCACTCAGCCTGAGAGAGGGAGGTCCATTCTACAGAGAGGAAGCCACCTGTTTTCATAGATTAGTGAAGGCTTAGCAAGGCAGGAAACTTAAGCAATCAAAAGCAGAATTGAAATTATTCAATTAAAGCTCTTGTTAAACTGTGAAATATAAAATAACTTCCTGCTGAAAAGGAAATCATAGTTGCAGGATGAGATAGTAAAAATTTTATTTTCCAGTTTAAGACAAGCCCAGATTTCAGGGAGATTCCTCCTCTTTTCCTTCTCATGAGAAATGCAGTCATACACCTTTCTTCAAACAGCAAGACTTGCTGTTTCTAAACAACATTATAAATGCTGTTATAAATCATTCTCAGCAGGCAGCTGTGCTGAAGGAATCCAAGGGGAAAAAAGGGACAATTGCAGCATACAAGGGGATATTTATTGATATTTTGTATTTAGTTGGGGGTTTTTTTCAACTTGACAAAATATGTTTAGTTTGTCAAATTGAGATCCATCAGAATTAGAAATGGAAATAAAAAAATATAATTGGTTTCACAACACAGCGTGAATTCCCCACAAGATGGACCTGTTCTAGGATAGAGCCTGGGCTAAACACTTGAGTAGGCTGTTATCTTTCAGACACCCCTGGTTGGAGGCTAAACACTTTGGTGTCAATCTGACAGCACAACTTGTATCTTTCAGCACCTAAGGCACACCTGAAATTTTGTTGTTACTCAGATGGTGCCTATTTCCCTTGTTACAAAACAGTCATCATTTGTTTGTGCTAAATCCCTCAAAGGCCTGCTGCTCCATTCACTGGGGAGGAGTTATCGATCAGCCCAGCTCTGGCCTCTCCACACGCCTCAACAGATGTGACATTGATTGCCAGGGCTCTTGTTTTTCCTGCTGCGACATCTTAAAAGTCACTCCCACGTCTGTAATGTGACATCATCAAAATGATCTCATGAGGTTCCTGTCTGTATTAAGTGACCCTTTGCAAAACAGCCTCAGTTTATGTGCTGCTTTGTTTCTTTTTCAATCATTGCATTCCCAGCTTGTGCTCTGGAATGTACAGAGTGTTTCTTTCCCACAAACACTTGTACATTTGTAGGAAGAAGAGATTTGCAGGCCCAAACTCTGTCCTTTGTGGAACTTTCTGTCTCTTTTTCTGCCCAGATACCCATGCAAGGGGGAAGCAATAAACCTGCAACTGTTAGATCTGTGCATAGTGCTTACAAGGGATTAACAGGAAGCTGACTTTCTCCTCAGTGGATTAGTTCTGAAAGGTTAACGAGCAAAATGCTGTGTGCATGTCTTAATTTTCATTGATGCCACCTGCAAAAGCATGAAATGCACAGAAGGTCAGATATATTCAATGAAATAGTGGCACAGGGAAAAGCTTTTGGTCTGTGATTGTTGTTGTTTGGGACTGGGGGGAAGGGAGATGTTTGTTGCTGTTATGTTTTGTTGTGGTCGGTTTTTGGCTTTTTTTTCCTTCAGGAACTGTAATAGTCCTATTTTTCCCCACTTTTGGTTGCACATAGGAGTCAATTGTTCCCCTCAAGAAACTTTCAGGTTTCTGCTGACAGGTAGAACTGTGTTGCTCAGTTTACACTCTGCTTTTTAAAATGATTCTCATGAGAATGAGAGAGAAGGATCACAGCTTTGGACCCCCACCAATTAACCTATTTGGCACATTGTGGTTCAGTGCAATGGAGTGGATATTTTAAACAAGTTCTTCACATGCACAACCAAGTCACCACATGCTCTGGAATGTAATACAATCTTAATTTAATGCTTTATTCTTCCCAGTCAGATAATTGTACTTAGAAGGAAATAGTGGCACAGGTCCATTTAGCTAATTGCTTCAAGTCAAACTCCATCCATCCTGTTTCAATTGGGTTCAGTAATGACATCTACATTGTTCTGCCTCAGAAATGGCACTGTTAAGAGTTCTCCATTAAGAAAAACATCAGCACCTTGTGCCAGAATGAAAGGAAGGGATGACCCAGAGGCAATCTCCTATAGTGGGGATAGTCTCCAGGGTCCCCCGTGGAAATGATCTAAAGCTTTGCTGGAAAGCAGTGACAACTGCCAGGCCAAAAAATGTGCTGTGAAATCTCTGTGGGATACTCCTCCCTGAACTATGCAATTTAGTATGTTACTTTATTATTATATACTAATTTATTGTTTTTAAAACAACTTTAATTGGTTTTCTACCCTGTAACAATTTGTCTCAAAAATAGTTGGTGTTATGCAAAACAGCAGACTGTACTGAGAAAATACTTTTTCAGCAATAATTTTAGTGCAACCCTCAGCATCATGAATATAGGTTTTGGAGAAAAAGAAGGTATTCACAGTTTGCCACACATTCACCCTTTGGGTTTTGCTGTTTTTTTGGGTTTTTTCTTCTTTTCTTTGTCTGTCTCAATCCCTTCTCAGAACAATGACTTGGGTCAGTTTGCTGAATAGGTCGGTTTGCTGGAGGACTCCAGAAACTTAAGTACCATCTGTATATCCCAGGCAATAGGTCACAAAGTCAGAGCAAACAGCTGCAGCTTGATAAAGTCTGGACCTGGAAATCAAGTGAACAAGCAGAATGTGCATAAACTAGAAAATGCAAATAACCATTTTTGCATGAAAAATAAGAGTGACACAGAGTAGCTAAAGTAGGTCCAATTAAAAGACTTGTGCTCAGAAGGAGAGATAATTTTGGAGATGGAGGTGGGCTTTGGAAAATATGTCTTGACTTGCACTGTTAAAATACAACAAATAGCAAGAATCAGTATGGACTGAGCAGCATGAACAGCATATAAAAAGTAGCACAAAAAAGGGGGAGATTGTTTTGCTCAGTCCAGAGATGGTTTTTTTCTTTTTTTTTCTCTCAAAATCAAGCGAAGGCTCAGCCATGAGGGGTCTTTATACACACTATGTAGAACTATGAACAATGCTGACAAAAGGAACCATAGTTCAAGAGTTTGCACCCTCTGTGAGTACACTGGCCTGTGCTGCAGTTTCCCAATCTAAAGGAAAAACAAGACAGCAAGGGAATCTGAGGCCTCACATAGAAATTGGTCAACAAAGAAACATCCAAAAAGCTGCAAAAAGGCAAAAGATCTCACAGTAAAAGACAACTCCAACTTTGTGCTTCCCAAGGTCAAAATCCTTCACCTCCTCTCTCCATCAGTAACTTCTTCCAGTCACCCTGCAAATAATTTCTTTAGAAAGAAACTAGGAAAGAGACAGAGCCTCCTCAATGTTGAGTTTCTTGCTTCCCTATTGACTGGTTACTAAATGCAGAAATGGCTCAGTATGAGTAAAGGTATGGGTGGAAATTTAAGTCTCTCTTTCAAAACAACCCAGGGCCATGGCTTCCCAAATTAGATACCCAGGAAATACAACAATCTGAATCATCAGCTAGGGAGAAAAGATAGAAGGGGCAAAAACAAGCACAAAGGTCCAGTAAAAGTGATATTAACAGCAATGCACAGTTTTCTAGGGATATGTAAAAGAGAAGATTAATTATAGCTCCCCTCCCCTTGCTGGATGATAAGACAACAGAAAGAGAAAAAAAAAACAACAGGAAAAGTGTTTTTATCTGGATGGTCTTTGTTGCAATTTTTTGTCAATCTTTTAAAACATTACATCATAAAATAAAGACAATAGCAGCAAAACTTATCAAGATGGTACAAGCACATTCTGCTCTGCACCCTGGTAATGACATTTATGAAATTGTCATTTTTCTGAGAATGCCTTTTTAAAGCACCATTAAATCTTACAGAGAGAGTGAAAGAGGGACAGAGACAAGAAGGTAGTCAGAACATCCTTGCAAGTGGTTTTACTGATTGTTTATAGTATAATTTGAAGTTGATAATGAAAAAATAGTAGAACAGCATCCCAGAAAAATGTTTCCCCAAATTTTAAGAAACTTCTTTTTCAAACAGAAAGCTGAAAATGACTAATAGTGGTTTCTCAGTACTGTCCAAGGTCCAGATCAAATTGTATTAGAACATGGAAAAAATCAATCTAAAACTACAATTTATAGACTGCTCTGAATAAATTTAAATTGTTGGGAAGATATGATCTAGACTGCTTTTTTTTTTAATTAAAGCTACTATATGATTCCAGGATCTGAGAAACTGCTAAATGGTAGGCTGAAAGCTGGTATGTTTGGCTTTCATCTCACAAGAAGCACCATAAGCTTTCCTCTTGAGCGCATCCAGCTTTCACAATAAAAAGGACTTAGGGGATAGAATGTATTTGGGAGACAAAAGTATTCTCTCTCACATGCCAAGTATCACCTGCCTTTGCTTTGCTCTCAAGATCAGTGAGGGAAAGCAGATACTCTTTGCCTCAAAAAGCTAAATGCTATAGAAATGTCCACTTTCTCCCAAAAGCAGCAACCCTGTTATTTTCTGGTGACAAGATGTGACTTATAACCAGAGATGAGGGAGCACAAGAAGTTCACATCTACCTGCATGGAGCAAGGAAGGATTACCAGTAAATCTGTGTGCAATAACCAGTTACAGGTGTTTGCAATGGGGCCATTCTTCAACTGGTTCCTGAGAACTCAGTGTGGTGGATAAGACTTGCCATTAGAGTGACCTTCCCATCTCAGCATGATCCAGCTCACAGACTATGCACTGGCTACATCAGGATAACCCCAAATTAGCTTTTGCAACTGCTTCCTCAGTGATATCAACAACACAAGTCAACAGAGACTAACAACTTTATGAACTGCAGTTGTAGTGGCAGGAGGAAAAATACGATCCAGTTCAGCAATGGTATTAAGGAGAGTAACTGTTACTGATAGTAGAAGAGATGGGAACCTTGGGAAAATTTCGGCAACCCAAGGAATTTTGTATTTGGATTTATAATTTCATGGCAACAATCAAAATCAGGTTTCATGAATATAAATCACTGGGGGGGAATATTTTATTTACTATTTTTTCTAGGATTTATTAGAAATGATGTTCCCTATTAAGTGGTAATGAAATTACAAATCTTTTGAAAACCAGTATCTGCACAAGTTCAGTGATGGTTATGATGGTTAATGGTTCAGGAGGATCCCCAAAGTGGCACAGCAGAATTCTACTGCACAAGGCAGTGGAAAGTGGGACTGCAGAGCTGAAAGCTGTAGGAATACAGCAGCTGAGTTGTCCTCTGTGTGTGAGGGCTGCAGCTATAGAAAATCCATGTTTCCTTTGTTCTTTCAGGTCCCAATTCCCATGTCATGTTATGCTCAGGGCAGGATCTGAGAGTTAAAGTCAGTAACCCACCCTTTTGCTTGGCTTCTTATTTTCAGGCTGCTGCGAAAAGGCCTAATTTAGGGAAAGATGTTTTGGATATGGTTCAGACTACTTTTGCTAAAACTTTCTCTAATGGTGGAGCAGCCTCACTAGAAATAACATGACAAGTTTTTTATAGGTATTACTAAATGCCAGAGGATGAGAATTTTAGCCATAAAAACACTTGATGTTTGAGTTGAGATTCTCTCTCAAGCTGTTGGAGGCAATTAAAACCAAGGGGTGCCCTTTAAAAGGGGAAAAGCAATTTAGCTCATTAACATGTCATTTTAGGTGTCAAGATGTTTCTGTCTGGCCCCCTATGAAATACACCATTTTCACTTTCCATATTGTAATAAAAAATTATAATATATTGAGGTATTTAATAGGCAATCATCTAGAAGAAAATATTTACTTCTGTAGTAGCCTGGCAACTTTCTCAGCAAGTTTCACAGACACAGAAATGGAGAGGAATGAAAGAGAGCAATTTGCTTGCATATAAAAGGTCATCAAATGCTCTGCTCAGTATCTCACTGAGAGTTTATTGAGCATCACCTTTTGTCCCTGAACTATTATATCCCAAACCAGGGGATGCTGAAGAAACAGCTAGTAAAATGTCAGCCAGTGGCTCCTGAATGGCATGGCCACACAGAAACAAAAATGAGACACACACACCATCACCTAGAATCTGGACAGGGGACAGACTGAGAACTCAGAAACTTAAGACTAACTATGCCAAGATGTCATTGTCCTTCTCTTACATCAGAGCAAACAGTTTTGAATTTGCCCCACAAATTTTGCCTCCTCAGTCACTTGTCCATGTTGACATGTTTTCTGTGATTTGCCTGCTGTTCAACTCCCTTCTCACATAGACAATTCCTACAAGGCAAACTTTACTTTCCCTGACCCTAATCAGCAGAAATGCCCTGGCTATGACTAAACCTTATATTTTACATACAGAAAATGCATCTCCCATAACCTTACATATGTCTGTGTGACTATGCAGAACTTTTCTATTGCAGGCAAGTGTTTCTTGTGAGAAGAACTCATCTGAGGAAAGGATAACGCTGCATGCATGATGTTCATCTTGGCATTTGGTAACCCAGGAGAATTATTTGCACAAACTGAATGTATTGCATGCTTTCAGAATCAGATGAGATGCTTTTGGGTGCCAGATCGTTCATAGATGCAAAGTGCATGATGATGTAACACGTCATTACTTTAATTCTCAGACCCAAGTCATATGTCTGAGCACTTCTGCACCTTTTCTGGAATTCAAGTGCAAATCTAAATTGTAGTTTTCACTCCTAACCTCCTATCAGTAAAACACCAGATCTGAACAGCCTTGGTACATCCAAGTATTCTTCATCCATCCTGGCACTACAGAATTAGTGAAGCTCATGGATGAGACTTCAAAAGATTTGCTCATATGTGGCACTCAAGGCCTGCCCAAAACCAGCAGTAACAGGAGGGCTAAAGAACTCCAATGGTCGAGGAGACCTGCACCTTGCTGGTGTCTGCCTGTGGCTTGAGGAGGATGGGGCTGAGGATGGTCACAAGCTGCCATACACGTGTTTGTGAGGCCAAGCACAGGGCTGCTTGGCACAAAAGTCTCCAGAAGCCACGGCAGTTCTTGAGTCCAGTGGAACCTTCCCTGGGGGCTGGGTTTACTGCCCTGCTTCTCTTAAGGAAAAGCCAGAGTGCAGCCCTGCACCTTAAGAGATTCACTGGTGAAGTAAGCAGAATTCAATTTCTCTTGGATCTTATTGAGTTAGAGCAATCCCAAATGACCTGAAATTTTTCAAACATTGCTTTTTCATCCTTGATTTTCAGACAGATAATGAAATTAGAAAGACAATAAGACATTTCTAGAGAAGTGAACCAGCAGACAGAACAAACTAAAAACTTATTTCTTCCTCTGCACTAGTGGAATTTGGCTCACTCCTGCAAATCCAGCAGAGTCATTACATATGCAAATAGGTATACTCAAAATTTGCATTTGCACTGCCATGCTTCCATTCATAGCCATGGCATTCATGTATTCTGGTGGCCAGTTTGAGTTGTCTCTGTGCATAGAATCTCAGAAACTGTCACAGAATGACACATGCATTTTTGTGTATGTTGACATTGGCGTGCAATTCCAAAAGTCTGTGTCTGCATGTGAATGTCTGTATGTTTGACTAGCTTGCAAGAGTTTTTGCAATCAACATCCATGCTTGCCTTACCTATAAACCTACAGTTCGAATTGCAAGAGTATTTAGGATTCTGTGAAAGCTCAGGGAAAGCATTGCTGGCACAATCATGTGTATCTCATTTCCAGCATGCAAAGTCTTCTATCTGCAATGGCCCACCCAGTAGCCCACAGGTTGATGCTATAAAAAATTTAGTATGTTTTGCAATTCTCATTAATTATTTTGCAGCCTATTCTTTGAATATTTACTGTGAAGTCTAGACACAATTCTATTTTTTATATCCATATGGCCAGACATCACAAAAGATATTTTTAAAATGCCCACAGTTTCATTACATTTCACTTTACTATAGAAATGCAGAGAGCTCATGTTTAGTTTTTATCAATAAAAGGGATAGCAAATGTCCAACAAAGATAGTACTGGAAAGGAAATAAATGAAATAATTCCAAATACTTGTTAAAAAAGTCACAAAAAATGACAGCATTAATGGCACTTAAAGCTATAAGCACTTAAAAGATTACCACAATATTTTTCTTCCTAAATTTCTTTTTCTTTTTTTTTTTTTCTGAAATTATGACAGCAGCTTATGTCTAAACCAAACCCAGCAAAAGGGGGCAGAGAGCCCTGAGATTCTATGGGAGCCCTGGCCCTCATTTGAATCATGTGTATGCTCTTATGTCTATTTTTAAAAACTGAGATTCAGCTAGAGAACAGCAGTTTGCTGACATGCAGAAGCTAGAGCTTTCCTTCTGTCCTTATAGTCTTACAGCATTAAAATAGAAGGGTTTTTTCCCAGTGGTAGAAAGTGTGAATGAGAAATTTAAAAAAAAAAAAAAAGATAAAAAGGTTGGCCCACTGCTTTATACATGTAGCCAAATATTAAACTGATGTTTCTCTTCTTTTAAACAACATAGCATGAGATATTGTATTTTCTTCATATGCACTTTCTTGCTGTGACTTTACATTGAATTTTCCTCCTTGAGAAAAAAAATCCATTTGTTTCTTTTGTTTTTTTCTTTTTTTCACTGCTTAAGATAAATACCCACAGAGATTTTTCTTTTTTTTCTATTTTCTTTTTTTTTTTTTTAATGAAAAGAGCAATCCAACCCTTACTTATGTCTGTGTTGATTTTCAAACCAGCACCCAGCTACTGGCTGTGTCCATGGACATTCTTTTGGCATTTAGAAAGGTAATGCATCTGACTCAAAAATAGGGAAAAAAAAAATCTAGCTTGGATCACGTGCCAAAACGTAAACTAAGCCTTAGTTAAGGTTTCTAGTTCACTCCAATCATTTCTCCTCTTTTTAATCACCAGGGAAGGCTTTATGGATGCGTACTCCATTACAAAGGTACAAAGTTTTTCATCCCTTTCATAGGCTCTTCTTGCATAGCTGCCCTTTGTCTAATATCACACCATGGTAGGAGCACTCTGGTGATACTGCCATGGTTCAATCCCTTCCTTTGTGTCTTGCCCTGGTAATATTATACAGGCTGAAATTTCCATGTGCGTAGCTTTCTGTTGCCATTCTGCAGTGCTGTGTTCCTGATCGGTTTTGGCAGAGCAAGCTTGAGTCTTTATGGCACAGTGAAATATTCTTCGATGCTATATAATTCAGACTGAATAAGGAGTCTGTATAAGGCACGTGTCTCAAAATATATGGATATAAAAACACCAACATTGTTCATTCAAGTCAAGCATCTTTTACATTTAACTTCTGTCTTAAAGTAACACTTTGTTTTTATGCTCCCTTTCTTTGGCTTCATTGGGAATCACTCCATTTTCCAGGTCTGAGTGCTGCTGGATGCACTTGGTCAGGACTGCAGTGCTAGAAGAGTTCTTGGAATTACACATCTTCTCTGTCTCCTCTTCCTTTTTTTCTTCATCCAAGGAATAGTTTCTGAAGGTCTCATAAATTTTATGCATATCCTCAGGCATGGTCTTTTTGAGGTCTTTGTTTTTCCTTTTGGTCATTTTAGCGGAGGATCCAAACTTGTTAATGATGTTGTCCTCGGATGCCCCCTGCCCGTGCTTGTTGAGTTTATCTGACCCTTTAAGGCGCAAGTTGTTAGGCCTGTTGTTGATGCTGTCCTGAGAGGAGGCCTTGAAGCGTCCTGTTTCCAAGGTAGCAAAGACAGAGCGCTTCTCTGGAGAGAGCATGTCTAAGGAGTGGGCTCGCTGGTCCAGGCCCAGGCGCCTGCGCTCCATGCTCCGGAGGGTGGCTGCCCGTTGAAGTTTGTCATGGATCTCCACGCTGAGCCGCCTCCGTGTCTCTCTGAACTCAGCAGTCACGTTTGCTTTCCACTCTGCTGCATGAGCTTTTATTTCTCCAACCTTTACAACATGAAGAAAGAGAAATTAATTAAAAAAAAAAAAAAGCAAAATCTTTCCTGTAGAAGAGCAGTACCAGCACTTTCTTCTCTGGCATGAAACTGGGGAGTCTTAATATCTCCACTGCATCCACCCGGACCCAAACTTCAGTAGCAAAGTGGTTACACTGGGCAAACTCTAAACTGAAGGCTTATGTGACATAGAACTCATCTGCCTGTGTCACTTTGCCACCCCACACATTTTATAGCTGTGTTACATGATGAGACATGTTCATGCTAATCTGTCCTTGATTAAGAACAAAATTCCTGACTCATAATGTCAGCAATAGATGGTCAAGAGCGGGCAAAGTTAATCACATATATTTAAAGCAATATGCTTTGGAACAGCACAACAACCAGCGCAGCAGCACAGTAATGTGTTTTCCTGTATTGCTCACAGATGCAGCTGTTTAGTCTCAATGAAGATTCTGTTCAGAGCCACAGTCACAGAGCAGTTAATGTTAAATACTCATTAGATAATTTCAAGTGGCCCTCTGATTCCTCCAGTCTAAGGGTCATTCCTAGAGACAAATGCAACTGTCTTTAATGGAGGTTTCCATTGCACAACTGACCAAATGCCACACTCTCAAGCCATCTGGAGGAGTTTTCAACACACATTCTATGAAGGCACTATGAGATATCCTTGAATGTCCTACTGTCTTTCTCTGTTTTACTCCTTTGCGCTGGAGGCTGGAATAATGGCTAAGGCTAAAGCACCAAGTGACAACTCTGTTGAATATATATGCCTTCCAAAATGAGAAATATCAAGATAAATGACCAAGCAGTATTTCAGTTACAACAGGCCTTTTTTGAAGTTCAGCTAAAGGAGAACAGATCCAGGAATACAGTGTCTGCTGGAGCCCACCACGCTCAGTGGTTTGTGCTGTTGCAGCCTGAACTCAAGTTTTTCATCCAATAACCCACAAGAAGTCATCTTTTTTTCTGTGGGTCAGATGCACACAGGTGTCTATTTAGCACTGTGGCAGAAAGCATCTTGCACCCATGTGGGAGACCAGATTCCCAGGTCTAGGTGCCTGATGATGATCAACTCAACAGCCAAACCCTCTGCAGTCCCCTTTATTAATGGAGATGAATGGGGGTGCACCAGCCCTTGGGTGCTGTAGATGCCCTCAAAAATTATAAACAGCACTATCCCTCTGCCAAACTTTGTCTTTGCTTGCTCTTTGGTGAACCCTGCCAGGTAAGCTTTGCTAGCAATGCATCCACCCGGACTCTTAAAATTTGAAATTATATTATTAACATCCTCCACCACAAGCTTCAGCTCTAGTCATGGCAATTGCCCTTCTATTTTCCACACTTATTTGAATGAAGCTTTAGCAGTATCCTCTTTGGATCACGGAGGGCGTGTTCTGAGTTAATTTAGTCATGCTCTCCTTGCTGCTGACTACTCCTTTTCTTCAATTTTTAAAAACAGAGTACACAGTAAGGGACCTGAATTTAAGCTTATATTCAGACTCATATTCCCTGGCATAGGAAAAGACAGGAAAATCTCCTAATTTTTAAGGCGAAACACTGAAATTTTTAGTACAATTTCCCAGCTAGTTTCAGAGTAAACACTGGCGTCTCATTCCATAATTGCAATCCTACTGATGTGTTTTGTGTATTTTTGAGTACTGACAGAGGTGTAACAACTTTGGTTGCTTCAGTTGCTTTTTTCCCTTCCTTTGTGAAGGAGCTAGAGATCAGAGATAATTGTATATCAAAGGCAGTGAAGTAAACCACAGGGTTTGGTCATGCACAGCAGCATCCTTATTTAGACAAGCAGGAACCAGCACTTAAATCTCTCTTGTAAAATGACAAACCACTGAGAAATTACTAATCATACCTCTTCTTGTGTCTTCTTGGACAGGACTCTTAACCAGTCTCCAATCATACTCAGGACAGCAGCAAAGTAGGCAAGGCCAACAAGGATCCAGAACCACACTAAGGGTTTATACCACTCCATGTATTTGATGTCAGCATTTCCTCCTGAAATAATCATATACTTATGCTTACAAATCATGAGGTGCCAAAAGTATTACAAAATATCTGCAATTCTGAGAAAAGCCTAAAAGTATTTCTTAACTCTTGTCAACAGCACTGTAGTTCTGATAATAAGACAAGAAGCCTGTCAGATGAGAGGAACCGTTTGTTTTAATTTAAGTCTACAAAATTACCTATTGTTCTGCTGCTATGTGACCTTCCAGAGCACCCAGTAAACACTTTCCTTTGTATCGTTGCACACTGAAGCAACGCTGAAATTCTACTTTCACAGTACTTGCAAGAGCACAAACACATGTCCAAGAAAAAACTGAACTGCCTGCAGCCTCATAGTTGAGAAAATTTACAGATTGACCCCCCTAGGTTATAGAGTTTCCGGATTTTTTTGGTTTCAGCTACAGGATTGAGAGACCTATGTGCAGGAAAAAAAAGAAACATAGCTTTGTCTTCCAAATCAGGGTATCTGACAGGAAGCCAGCCATGCATTAGCCCTGAAAATAAGGCTGCACAGTCTGCTTGGGTATCATGCAGTGGGATGCCTTCTCTGGCCAGTGACTTCATAGGAGATACGGATCAAACCAAGTCACAAATATCCTATATTGGTCTTCATGCAAGACTCAGGATGAGCTGGCAAAAGAAGAATGTGAGACATTTGGCAAACCTAATGGACTATGAAGAGCCGCAAAAAAGTGCAGTAGCAGCCAGCCTGCTGCCTACTACAGAGTAAAATATAGAAATTTTACAAAAGAAAGCAACTACAACCTCACTTTTGAGGCTCTCAGTCCCATCACAGCGCTATGTGCACTGCAAGAATGAGAGCCAGTGAAGTAGGCACAGCCCTGAGCAGAAGAGAGTGAGCAGCAAAGAGTCTGCAGACCCCATGGGCACTGCCATATCCCTCAGCGCAGGTGAACACCACCTTGGTGGTATCTGTGTAAATCCCTGCCTGAAGAGCAAGCCTACCAGGAGACTCAGGCAGAGGCCTGCATATTTCCTGGACTCCAGCTTTGGTTAGACAAGAGCTAGACACCTATACCTCTGTATTACTGCAGAGAGATTATAGGGTTTCTCCCTGTTAAAATTGCAACATGGTTCAGCATTTTCCCCTTTGGTTTTTGCAATCTGAGACATTTCTACGGCTCTTTAATTTTATCAAGACTCAATATGAATGTAGTTACAGTGTTTGAACACCCCCGTGGAAGGTCAGACATTTGAGAATTGGCAGGGACCCAAATATTGGTTTTGATGTTAATCTCTCCCCACAGACTGCATGAATCACATTTTTTTCCAGTCTTTATGAGTCTGAAACAATGGGAGGCAGGGACTGCTGTTGCTATGGTACAAGAAGCCTCTCCTGATCATACGTGTCCCTGAGGAAGCTCACTGGGAAACAGATTGTCTAGATCTATCTTGCAGAGTAATCAGGTGACTGAGAAAGTATGAGACCACTTTTTTCAGCCTATCAGATACTCTGTTTTTTCAGGCTTCATGCACAATTTTATACCCAACAGTAGTACAAAAACCTTTCAGTTTCCCAAGAGCTGGGATTTGTTCTAGGTGGAATAAGCCAGCATAGCTCCATTGATGCTGTTTTACCCATTAAGATATAGTATTTTTGATTTGATGTTGAAGGAACAGAAACACTGAGAGATTAAAGTGACAGAAAATAAAAGGGGCAGAAAATCTCTCTCAAAACCAGCAATAAAGCCCAAATCTCCTGGTGATCACCTGCCTTAAACTCATATCATGAAAATGCTTCTGAAGTTTTCTTATTCAGGGTCTTCCATTTCATTTTTTGAAAAATCCTGCTTGTTAGTAGCTACCCAGCTGTGGATTATATTCTCCTAATCATGTGCATATAGAACAATTTAATATTCAGAGCTTTTTTACTATTACATTATTAAACAATACTTAAGTGTGGTATTATTAAGAAAAATATTGTAAAATATTTTTATTTCACACTGAGATACCCCAAAGAATATCAGTAGAGTGTTCCTCTACACATCTAAGTGGTTAAAATGGACAAAGCTCACACAATCACTTCTGTAACTGCTCATAAAACTTTTTTTTTAATATCTGGGTCTTTCTTTGTTCGGTGACGTTTTTTTCTCAATAACTCATGTCTTCTATGTCAGTATATCATAAAAAAGGGGAATTAGAGTCTTCTCTACAAAAAGACTTGTCTACAGTACTTCAGCAAAGAAAATTTTGTAGTTTTATTTGACATTTTTAAGTCATTCTGTTTATAGGGACTAAGAAGCACAATATGACTGTTTTTAACACAAGCAACTTAATGCCTTTAATTAGGACCACTAACAGGAATGAGGAGTAGAGGTTGTGCACTTATGGGAAAAAATCCACTTATTTTAACCACGTTTTTGTTAGCGCAGCAGTTGTGTGAAAAAATATGGATCTCTCATCTCTCCAGCCAATTATCTCAACGCCCTCTTTGGAAATTGTATATGGGTAGATATTTATAGTTCCTGCTGGTACTGTATTAATCTTGGAGAGTGTCCTCCAAACACTGAGATACATACCCCATTAGTCCTTCTCTCCTAAATGAGTTTTCCTTAACAGGGCAACTGCAATGTCAAAATTTCTGCCAAGTTTAGGAAACAAAATGCAGTTTCTGAAATGCTGCAGTTCTTGTAGTAGCAGCTCAGTACTGCATCTGACCAGAGAATTCTGCAGACCTATGGCTCAGTCCCCCTTTGTAAAAGCTTCCTCCATTCATCATTTGGACTACTTGCTCCTGCAGTCGCCCTCAGACTGAGTACTAATGGACTAATACAAATGTTTAATTCAATGGGAAAGTAATTTGACTTTTGCATAATTCATTGCAAAATAAAGGATAATCAGGACTTTGCAGGCTCCCGTTATCTACACCGCTGAAGGCTTGTAATCTACAAATGGCAAGGCACCTGGACCTTAAATCAACCTGGTGTCCTACTGCACAGTAATCCCAACAGCAACACCTGGCATCATTTCACTGGAATATAACACATTGTGAAGAGCCTCCTCTCTCTAACAGAAAACAAATTCTATGAGCCAAGGCCCTTGCGCACAGCACCATGTCTCAAAGCTGCTCACCTGCTACAAAGTCACCGAATCCAACAGTGGTCAGAGTAACAACTACAAAATAGATGGACTCCAAGGCTGTCCATCCCTCGATGTATTTGAAGATAAATGCAGGAATGGTCACAAAGACAATGCAGCCTGCCAGGATGAAGACGATGGTGGAGATCACCCGGATCTTTGTTTGACTGACTTGCTTTTTCTAGAAAAAAGGAAATAACAGGGAAAAAAAAGTTTGAGTGGATTTCTGGAGCTGCATACTTTGTGAATGACACACAGATTATGCTGGTGTCACCTGCTGTGTCTCTTTCTGCCTTTTTGAGTTTGTTAGGTGGAATGCAGCCCTCTCTCCCCCTGTTAGTGAGAGTCCTGCCCAGGTAATTGTAAACCTCCACATCTGGCCCCAGATTATCATGATTCCCATTTTCCACGCACTAGGCAGTGATTAACCTACCACAAACACCACCTGGAAAAACATCCCTGAAAGGCACCAATACACTCCAGTTCAGGTACAATGTGTAAGAAAATGTGCACATTCATACCTCCACACAAATATATATGTACACCTACATTTCCTCACCAGCACCAAGCATTCAACAAACAGGACCAAGATTAAAATGAAAATAAAGCCCTTTTCCCCCCACTGAAAAGCTGCAATTTTATGCAGAAATAATTCGTGCTTTGATTTTTCTAGACTCAGGATTTCCAGCTTTCATTCACAAATATGAAGGTTAAATCTCCTTTTCAAAAATAGAAAGCTATATTATTGGTTTACTCCAGAAATAAAGGATTTATTTCAAATACCAAACAGCCTGAGATAAAATTACCTATGTAAATCCACACTGGAAAGCTGTTGAACAAAGAGTATGTGTTACTGGCTGCTATAAACTGAACACAGATATAGTCAGTGTAATTGTAATATTTTACACTCCTAAATCATATAAACTCTCAATATATTTAATATATACTTAGATTTTGTTTCTATTAATATTGATGCAAGCCTGGATTAACACGATTGACTCTGGCAGATTTATTTCAGATTTTCTCTGCTGTGAATAAACTCAGCATCCAATAAAGTTTCATGAGAAACCTGTAAATTACTAGAAATCTTACTGTGGATTAATTTCAGTGGCCGTGTAAATTCTTTCTTTATCCTGGAAAAGCAATGTGGAGGTCACTGTAAGTCATATTTTCAAATTAGTTTTCCAAATCAAGCATCTTCCTTAACCCAGAAATGAGATCTCATTTCAGATTAAGGCATTGCCTAGACAGGAAATAAGATCTCAGAAGTTATCTTTGTAATATACAGAAGGGATATTGCCTGACTGGTTAATATCTAACCAGCTTGTGAGCAATACTGTGCTTCCCCAAAAACATGATCATTTCTTTTAGAGGTGCACTGTCAAAACCTCGTTAAGTACTCCTCTCACCTGGGATGCATTCAGAACCAGGAGTTCTTATAGCAGCATAAATATGTCATATTTCATAGAAACTCTTAGTTCTGAAACTGTTTAAGATGATCCCTACACTTAATTTTTTATGTGTGTGTGTATGTGTGTGTGTGCACTCGTTTCTGTATCTGGATGAATAGAAATAGTTCAATAAGATTAGTAATATAATGCAAAATATAAGACATGGAAGAAATTTCTAAGTACCAAGGAGAAAAACAACACAAAAATATAAAACTCGAATTAACTTCTTAGTTCCTCTTTTTCCAAAGAGCTATTTTGAGTATTTTGCTAAAATAACAAAGGATGATCTATCTTCTTTAAGAGGAATGGACACACATTCACGATGGCAGGATTTCAGACTTCCTGTATGAGTGGTGAAGGGAAAAGAACTGATCACATGGATGTTACATAGTGTCCTAGATTGGCACCGTTGCCTTTTGTCATTGAGAACAAGGATTTCACCAAATTGATGTTTCTTTTCTAGTTTGACCAAGGCGACTTGTTTACTTCTATTAAGTGCTTCAGTTTCCCGATACGTAAAAATGAAATGTCAGAAACCTTGCTACAGTGGAAGTTAGGAGACAAATGTCTCTTGGGAATCCTTGGACAGAAAGTAATTTGGAGCTGCCAAGCATCAAAGTTATGCATAGTAATCCTTCATCCAGTCCCCACAGAGCAAAATTAAAATGCGTTTCAGTATGTGTCAGAATTGTCTTGTCTCATGAGAGAAACAGGAACAAAAATAATGGCCGGTAAATCAGTACCAAATATTCAGGACATCCCTTTGTTCATGGGTGATAAACTCAGCCAAAGGTTGTTGGTTTTATTTTAAGTAAAAATGGTAACAGTGTTAACGAGAGGATCTGTAAAAGCCTGATTCATGGTTATTGTGTACCTTTGTCACTGACACAAAAGCAGAGCAGCTGAGGGTACAAATGAAGGCAGAAAGCAATAGTGAATCAGGCACAGCATTTTTAGAGCTGCTGAAAAGAGCACAAAAGCAGGACTCAGAAAAAGAATTACTTAATGAACAATAACACATAAAATGCAGGATAGAAGTGAAAAGAGGGGTCTTTTTACAGTTAGACATGCACTCAGAGGATATTCACAGTAGAGTCTAACTGCTACAGATGAAAAAATGCTAGGGCATAAATATGATTACTAATGGAATATGTACATTTTAATAATGACACACTACAAAAATGTAATTCACTGCAGTGTTACACCAAGTCATTATTAAAATACATAAATAAATAATCACTCTATATTTATATAACACTAAAGGTTAAGAAGTCTGAATAGGTTCATACAAGTTTCTCTTTTAAAGAGTAGTTTCAGCCTGGAGCCAAACATTGTCAAATAGCTGAGCAACTTCTGACAGGCTAAGACATCTGAACCCATTTTGTGGCATGAATACAGAATTTTCTATAGGTGTCAAAAAGAAATAGTAACAAACACCTTCCTCCAAGAAAGGCAGCTAATGTTATAGCTGTTCAAGTAAAATTAAAACACCTTTAAAAGAGGTATTTTCCACTCTTTTTAAGTATGTTTACCAATTTCTCTCCACAGTGATGAAGCAGAAAATTTGTAAAACATTCTTCAAATAAATTAGTCTCTGCTAATGAGACCAATTTAAATCCACCTAGAACTAATCTGGAAAACATCAAAGAAGGAATCTAAGAATCTAAGAACTGAGAGTTTTCTGTGCACCCATCAGGGTCATTTCCATTTTCCAGTGACAGTTCTGATTTTCTTCTTAAGGTAGCTAAGTGAACAGGCAACATTGCTGATATCAGATACCATCTTGCTTACCTTAATTCATACAACCTACTGTCAATCTGCTCTAGTGCCAAGAGGGGTAAGGACACAGACTAATGAAAACACCCTTATCACTGGAATTTAGTTCTTATCCATCTTTTCCATCAATAACTGCTGCTTTGCTTTTTCCTAATTTTCTATTATATGTATAGGGATTTTAGTAGTTTTGGTCTTACCTAAAAATTTCAGGACTTAAAATAAACCTTGGGGTTTTTACTTTTTTTCTCTCTCTGGCCCAATAGATCAAAGCCAGTGTAGTGGATTATTTTATGTTTCCTGCTTTCTTCAGGTAAATTAACTGAGGTACAATTCTTCTGACCTGATGGTTGACAATAAAAGCACCTAACAGTGTTTTTAAGTTTGCAAGCTGAGACCACAGAGTTGATATATATTTCTATGAAAAGGGAGCAGGAGACATTAAGTGTGAGATCAAAAGAAGCTACAGTCATTTATCAGACTAGACTAAATGCTAAATATGTGGAACATATATATTTCCATGAACAGCATATTTCATATAAGCCTATTCCAAGATTCTGTAGTGTTACCTCTCCTTTCATAAAAAAATACCCCAGTATACAGTACTACTAAACCAAAAATAGCACTGGAACACTTGCTGCTTCACAGTGAGCTCAGATGGTTTTTCCATCTTCCAAAATTTTCCTTTTCTGAATTCCTGACAAATATCCCCAAGGCACTGGGCAAGCTGGTTACCTTTTTGGCTAGATGACCAATGGCATATTTTAGAGATAGTGTATTATGCCTGCATGGAAAATGCTGTCCTCATCTCTCCAAAAGGCTCTGTATTTTGAAGCAGAGAAAATACATTTCAAAGAAAACACATTTCTTTAATATTTCTTTGGTTCCCTTCACTTACTCTTAACTTTGTGCCCTTCCCCATGCTGCCAACTATCCTCAGAACAGATTGTCTCTGCCCATGCACTAATTAAACAGCTTGTCTTCTAAATCATTTTCTCCAGACCAAAATATTTTAACACTAGGAAAGACAGTCTTTGTACTGAAGCCATAAACCAGAATATCAGCTAAGTGAGCTCACAAACATTGGATTGGTCCTTAGTCAAAATATGTTTGCAAAGCTAGTGTAGATGGTGCAGACAGTCATAGGGTTACACTGCTTGTCTTTCAGCTCAGCCAAATGCAAACCAGTCCTGGTCCAGAGCCTGGCACACACCTTAGTAGGGTGTGATGCTCTTCTCAACATCTGTATGGAAACACTGGCACAGCACTGGCTCACAGAGCCCCTTGGTCATCAGTGATTTGGTCACACCAACCTCTTTGCTGCCTCTAACAGTCACTGTGGGTTTTGTCGTAACTTGTCCTAGCTCCTTCACGTTCAAAAGGAGACTGAAGCTAAATGTATTTTAAATATCACTGACTTGAATATAACACCTAAGAACAATATAACAATATTTTGTTCTTCTCTCTTCTCTGGCACCGCTGGTTCCTGTCAGCTCCAACAGACCCACCTCAGGGCACTGCTGAGCCACTGAGATAACATAGTGACATCTCTGGGCAAGTGTGTTTAAGAAAGGGCAGGAATGCTGGGCAGGCAGAAGACAAGGGAATAGAGGAGAGAACAAGGGAATAACAAGGTCAGGGAGTGGGAGCTGCTCCATGGCAGCACAGGTACTGGAGGGTCTGCAGCCCATGGAGGACCAGAGAAGGACCAGAGGAAAAGAGTTAAGAACAGCAGAGACACAGAACACTGTGTTCTGACCCCAACCCCTCTGCCATTTGCTGCTGCACTGGAGGGACTGAGCGTGACCCACAGTAACAACACGGGTGGAGGAAAGGTGTCTGGAGTGAAGTGAGCCTGGGAGTGAAGCTGAGCTTGAAAAATGGGGAGGAAAGGAATTTTGAATGTTTGTGGGGATTTTGTTTCCAAGCACTCAACTCAGTAATTAAATTTTTATGCTAATTGTCAATAAATTAATTGAAATTCCACAAGTCTAGGTTGTTTTGCCTGTGAGAGTACATGGTAAGTGATTTTGCTGTCTTTATTTTGACCCATGAGGTTTCTCAGGGAACATTCTATTGTTCTTCCCACGTTCTCCCTATCATTGTAGGCGAGGCAGCAAACAGCTGTGTGGGTGCTTACTGCCAGTCAGGGTCTACTCATCACACCAGTGAAAAAGACAACTCCTTGAAGACAAGCAGCAGAACTATAATATATTTTAAAATATGGATGACATTTCAGACACCTCCATGGGTTATGAAAAGGTGTTCAAACCATTCTGCTAGATATGGGCTTCCCCTACACTCTAACCTCTTGGTGCCTCAATGTTATTTTAGTTCTCATGTTTTATAAAGAATTCTGCTATGGCTGCACAAGAAGGTACAGAATCCATCCTCTGCTTTTTACCTGTAGTCAGTACCAGAGGAGAGACAGATATTAAAAGCTGTAAGCACTCACATTTATTACTAAGCTTGCGAGAGAAAATCCTGAACTCACACAAGACACAGGTCAGAGTAAAGAAGGATTTCTTCTTTATTTTTTTTACATCATTGTTTTTCCCCATAAAACCATATGTTTGTGGGGTGTTTGTCTAGACCCAGATGGAATAGGTGACAAGCTTCTGACAGAGCAGCAGCTTTCTCTAATGTCATTTTTGTGAATCTCTATTCATGGATCTTGCTGCAGTCATAATGTGAGTATTGTGTCATGAAAATACAGAAAAACTGGCTCAGACATTTTCTAGGCTTGATATACACCTTTCCAATCTTCCTCCTCTCTCTAGAAAGCACACATAGGGCTTTTGGATATGCACCAGCTAATTTCTGCATGTTGTTTATTACAAAAATAACAATTATGACCCCAAACCTCTGTTATGGGTGAGCTGTATTCAGCCCAAGGGGGAAAAAAACCCAAATCGAATAAGAGGAATCTATGTATACACATGCTTTTCTCAAACACTGGAGCGGTTTGAGGTTCACGGCATAGACTTAAGCAATTTTACAGAGGCCAGATTTGTAAAATGTTGCTCCTTCCTTCCCTCCCTCTTTCAATCCCTTCTGAGTTAGACCTATATTCCCCAACCCAGGGAGTGCAAGAATGGGTTAATAATGATTGTTCCACATAGCTTCCCTGTATCTGAATGGATTTTAACTTGCCATTCCTGGTATAACATACTCACCATCAAAGACCAGAGGATAAGAACAAAATTAGCAAAATGCCTGCTACACTTGAGTTGCTTTTCTTGAAGTGGAATAGCTGTAAGCGTCACTAACTAAATTAAATACCCCATTAGAGGGCCTAAAATGTCAAATGTTGGGATCCATAGGGGTTTTAATTACTTTTTTAGTATTAGCTTACTATCTTAGGTCTGTGCAGAAAAACATATTTTTCTGCAGCTCAAATATAAGGGAGGGGGTAAGTGACCCAAAGAATAAACCCAACATATTCAAGACAATGGTTTAACCTAAGACAGAATTAAGAGAAAAACTTGGCTCTGGATGATGAGGAGTCACTGCCTGTAATGAAGTCACAATCAGTGGTTTTGTTCACCCACAGGATCATTGTTTGCCTGCATCTTCGATTGGCATTGGAGCAATAATTATTATAGTTGGCACTGGAGCATGAGAACTACTAAAGCAGGTGATCAAAAGCTAAAATAAAACTTCCTGCTATCTTTCCACCACCATGATTAAAACACCAATTAGAAACCTAATAAAAGATGTGGCTTGTAGTATGTCAAGGAGAAAAGTATTTCAGAGACTGGCATTGTATAAATTACCATTCCTGCCTTTCATTCTCCAGCTTCATAAGTCTACAGTCACACTTCTGCCATTGCTAGACATACTCCAGTAAAGTGTCCAGATGGCCCTTTGTCTGGACTGCTTTGCATCCAGGAGAAGCAATTAGAGCTATGCTTGTAAAGGAGGGCATTGAAGGAGCCCAGGCTGGAAGGAGCGAAGAAAAACATTTGTAGACTACAGAGATTAACAGGTCTCTTTGTAACAGATATGTTACTGATGAACTAGAGGAGAATGCAACCAGAGTTTTCCAAGATGGAGCATACATCTGGACAATGAAGTTCAGGATTTCAGGAGTGCACATGCATTTTGAGTAGAATAGTTGTCAGACAGTATTTTTTGAAAGGATCAAAACATTCTTCCACACTATGCATGGCTGTTTCTGCATAGTGAAACTCCTTTTCAAGAGGATGGAAGGAGAAGTGCACCCATCAGAACTGGTTTACAACCCACTCCAGTGTGGTGGGAGATTAACTGTTTGAATCTCCATATGCTTAATAAGTCATAGTACCAAAGTCTGTTTCCCTGAGGAGGGCACATCAGCCTTAAACTGCTAGAGACAAATGATCCCAGAGTCTAACAGCTCAGCATTGCCTGTGTTTTTAAAGACAGTTACTTTTGGTCCAAATAAAGTCTGATGGGGGAAACAAGCTGAAATAAAGAGAGGCAGAGCATTTGCTGACTCTGGTGCATCCATGTCCAGCATGCTGTGTATTGCTCTTACAAGCTGCTCTTTGTATAGAACCTACAGAGTTGCTGCAATTTTTGGATCCTTACAGTAACTGCATTGCTTAATTTCACTTTTATCATAATTTACAAAAAGCATGTCTTCAGATTTAAAACAGAGGAACCAAAAGTGAAATTAAAATGCTCACCATATTAGTGAGGCACTATAGATGTATTGGTAGCAAGCACTAGAATGTGTCTAGATTTTTTATTATTCTTAGACTGTAAAGTTAATTTTTAGCCAAATATTATTTACTAGGATTATGAAGAAAAGCACACTGGCTGCAAATCCCTTCTGTTGGCATTTGGCTATGTGTCTATCCATAAACTCAGTGTTAACTAACTGCAAAATTCAGAACTGGGAGTAGGTTTTATTTTAAATCACTTCTGACAGTCTGATTTGAATGTACATTCAGGTGCTAGCTACTTGAAATAAACCCCAGACAATTATCTACATACATAAACCAGTCCTTTGTTGCCTACAAGCACCCCTGTTTTAACCTTGCTTAGGGAAATGTGTCCTTCCTCTTAGAAGGACCTCTAAGATATGACAGGCAAAAGAACAGATTTTGAACTGAGGTTGTTTACATGCATTTGTTCTGGGTTTGTAAATCACCTTTCTGATCACTGATTTTTTATATTTCTTTGTATTTTCTTTTAGTGGAAATGACTCAGCAAATTGTTAGGCTAAGGTCTGAACACTGAACTTTCAGCTCATAAACCTTGTATAATTTTGAAATAATACAATGAATGTGTACCAGTAGGTTGACTTTCACACCCTGTCCTGACACCTCTGTCCAGAGACAGGATGACAGCAGAGGGCAGAGGGATAACTTCATCGGACAGTTACTTTGTAGAAGTTGTTAAGTGAGTATAATTTTTTTTTTAAAAATTGTACCTTTTTCCTTAGAGAAAATCACAATGAATAACACTGTATGAAAAAAGAAAAGGTAGACCCTTAATATCCTCATGCTGGCTAGTAATGCAATGCAATTAAACAAAATAATAGAAATTGTCCTGATTTTTGTATATTTTGATTACACATCAAAAAGTGGAGAGGAAACTTCTCCATCAGTCTTCAATTAACTTAATCTACTCAGAAATGCACATGTCCAGCCATATATTCAGAACTACAAAGAGGATTGTACTAGCTAAGGTATCACTTTGGTTATAATACATTTAGGTATTAACCATGTCCCTAATTTTGAATTCAGTAACATGAGTGCAAATCCAGAATGATTTTGCTGGTTTGCCTAAGTAGTGATCTGGAGTTGAATTTGTGGCTTTGGGAATGATCTCATCTGACAGTTTGGTTCAGCTGACAAAAATGAGAATTGATCCTGATATGGGGCTGGAAACCAAGCACAGTGTGGAGGCTCTCTGGGGGGAAGCAGACAGGGGCCCTGGGCTGTGGGAAGCCTTAGGGAAGAGGTAAATGTGGAACTTCAAGGAAACCTCAGCTAAATTCTTTGAACAGCAAACTGTTGATGTCTTTTTCACCAGTCCTGCACTAGTGTCAGGTAAAATGCTACAGTTTTAATGTAATCCAAGGAAATTAAGAGGAGGAGAGAGATCAAGGGGAGAGAGAACATAGCAAATCCATGGACAGCGAGAAGACTGTGAAAAAAGACTGTATTTTTAAGTGTTCCTCCTCTACACAGTTACTCTCTTATACAAAGTTTCTTTCCCAGACTGTGTTTTCCATTCATTTTCAGGGAAGGAATTTGTAAAGACAATTCCAGTCACTTTTGCAGTAAGAGATTGGAGAAGCCAAAAATCTCTAAAAAGAAGTTGAATCTTTAAGTCAAAGAGTAGCTAGAGCTGATCAGATGTATTCAGAAAGACAAACAATAAAGTTTAGGAAAGGTATAGCTTTGACAGTCACTAAAAGAAAGTTTTCCATCAGCACAATGGGACTACCCCTGCCCCACCCCCATCTGCCAACTAAGAACTACTTTTCCTAGGACAGTTCCAAGGTTAGGTGATGTGTACTGATATCTTTCAGAAAAATATTAAGTGTAGATCACTTTCATAGCTCTGAAAACTAAAGCAAAACATGTTCTCTAAGCTGAAAAGCTGAAAGACAGGGAGCAGATGTGTCTGTTCTGACAGGTCCCTGGTTCGGTGAAGCACAAGTTGCTTAGAGGCATTGTCGTTCTGCACAAGGTAGTGTATTTTCAGTGGTGCAGCCTTGCCACCACCCATGTCTCTGGCTGCTCTCTCACACCCCAGTATTGCAATTCAGTCTACCAGCTGTGTTGCCAGACCTGTCCTCAGCGCCCTGCTGGAAACCAGAGGAGTGAGAGCAGCAGCCAAGGCCAGGAACTGCTCACAGGAGCTTCACCTCAGAAGCCAGAAAATCCTGGAGTGCTGTCAGAAGCACATTGTGCCCAGGCTGAATGCCTGCATCTGTACTAAAATGCAAGATAAGGGAAGATAAGGGAAGATCATTCAGGTTATGCTAAACCCATCTACTTCTGGTGAGAATCTAAACACTCGTTCAAGATTTGAAAAACGATTATCTGAATCAGCCTATATTTAACTCATGATAATGGCAGCTGCTGTGTTCTGTGACAGTGTACTCGGTCTATGGAGTGCTTTCTATTTTTAGATGCTTGCAGACACTGTGTGTACAGCCCAAGCCAAAAGAATGGGGCTTTGTTCTACTGTTCATTATAGAAACATTCACAGGTTGTTCATAAGATCCCTCATGTATGTAAGATAAAAATACTACTTTTATGGTTTTGCGTCACCTTGAAATGCCTATTTCATTTCTGTTGTGTCTGGAAAGTTTCACTGGGTGAAAAGGTATTTATAAGAATTATCAACTTTTAAATTAAATTTTGAGAGTATACATGTTTTCCTGAGGTGGTCTGGGAGGGCTGATTCATCATTGAACCCATAAATTGGACGCTCATGACCACGGTATATATTGAATCTGGTGGCCTTGTACATACTCATTTTCTGGGGAATCACACTCGCATGCATGTAAAAACAGACTGGGACCCAGGTTTTGCTACAGATTATTGAAGATGGAACATACAGGAATAACCAGGAGCTGAGAAGACAGGGCTTTTGTGGGGGAAGCTTTGGTTTACGTCTCTGACCTGGTTGATGCTTATTTACTTGCACCAAATATAATCATTCCAGTAGGACAGATGGCATAAACTAGTCAATGCATGGTGTTTGGGATAGCATCATCCTGCCAGTGCCTCCGTTTCCTAAAATGGTACATGAAAAGTTCTATTTTTCACAAAGCATTATTTTGTAATGAAATACCTCCAGCCCTACCTACTCATAAATGAGTAGTTGTTTTCCTGGCTAGTTGCACACTGAAATAATGGTAACATTTTGGATTAGCAGATGAATAGTGGCATGTGCCCAGCTCCTCTGCTGAAATATTCTGTCAATACAGTTGGGGTAGTGTGTACTTGATAAGAGCAGATCTCTTTCTCACTTTATGTAGTTCAAATTGTTCTTTAAGTTCCCACAGAATGCGTGGGCTGATTACTGCAGCAGCTAAAAGTGGGTTTCCTAGGCTCTAATTTGTGGTGTTAATTAAGGTAGGTTTGGTGGGGCTCTGCACAGGTCATGTCAGAGGGAGCAGAAATGCACCAGCACAACTCCTCTGGGAGGAATCCTCCTTTCATCTTTCCAGCTATGCTGAGGAATGCCAGAAGCAAGCTGTCCCTAGTGTAGCATGGGCTCCATGCTCACAGATACACTGCGGGATGGAGCAAGAGACCTGCTAAGGAAATGCTTTGGGTGAAAGGACTGCGGTGACAGCAGAAAATCCTCCCTTCTCACCTGCCAGTGTGGACATACCGCCTCTTACCTAGCTGCAAAAATGGTCCTAACCACAGAGCAAGATCAAATTGCCTTCAAGTCCCTTCCACCTGCACAGTGACAAAGGTGCAAGGATTTCAGGAACTCTTGGCTGCCCTCACACCAGCTGTGCAACACTCATAACAGTGAAGGGGATAAACAGAGGCAACTGGATACACACAGAAGCAGAGTGCTGAGGCACATGAACATGGAAACTCGATGCATTACACAAATGCTGAGTTTCTTCCCATTCTCTTCACAAGGAACCTGACTCGTAAATTGCCCATGAGGACAAATAACACAGGTAGGTAGTTTGTACTATCACTAGAGCATTGATGCACACTCAGTGTCTTCTCGGCTACCTCGAGAAGATTTGGCAGGCACACCACCCAACATTTTATTACGTTTTTCAGTGTCTTTTTAGCCTATGTTTGTTTCTTTTAGTTTCTTGCTAACTGTTCTCCTAATTTTTATGTCCTCTCTTTTAAGGTGGTAACAGGTTGTTTTACACCCACAAACATGCTGAATTTCAGTTCATTAAGGAGATGGTTATAAAATAAGAAACAAGACTTACACATTGAATTAAATTTTGCTCAGTGCTCAGGATTAAATCAAGAACTGCTACTCTACTTGAAGCTTCATCTGATTAGGTCCAAACATTTATGAAGACTAACAATGTTAATATAATGTGATAATAAATTACATAATTACTAAAATTATAATGATTATTATATCCTGCATATGTCAAAAGTTATTTAAATAGTCACTTAAAGTGAAACCATTGGTATTAAGAATAGTTACTAAGATGCATGTAAATTCTAAACTATATCAGAAATATTTCAAATATCTGAAACTCATTACTAAGAATAATGAAAAAATTATGTATAACCCTGTTCACCAAATCACAAAATAATAGATGTAATGGGATGTAATGGAATGTAATGGAGTTATGACAATCAAAATAAAAGAAATAAACACTCATCTTGGCTAAACAAGAAAACAGCCTCCAAATTCCTTTGGAAGCTGACAAAGTACCAAGGAGGAAAACAAATGCTTCAGATGGCTATGAGCAACAAGAAACTGCATTAACTCAAGAAAATGAAGGAATATTTTGAATACCAAAAGAACTCACATTATGTGCCAAAGGGCTATACTCTCTATAAAACATTAGTATCAGCATTCATCTGTGAATTTTAAAATACTTCGAGTATGTGTTATGCTTTAGCAGGGAGGCTAGTACAGATGATCTCAAGAGGTCCCTTCCAGCCCCAGTTATTCTGTGATTCTCTGATTATTTTAATCCTAAACTATCATACCAACAGTTTAATGATCTTGTCCATATCACTCAGAAATACAATAATAAGTTGACAATTAATCAAAGATTTTATGACTCTCATTTCTTATCATGACTTTAAGTTTGTCATTTTTCTCAGGCAGAAACAGGCTGGAATGTTCAGAGATTCCGCTGAAGTGAAGGAGGTATAATAAAAAGGTAGGCAAAAAAGAAATTAGGGATCTTAGTTGTGTTTTTGCCAAACTAAACTGAGACAGTTTTCAATAGCATTATTTTCAGTAAATGAAAATATAAGCTTTTTGAAGTGCTCTCCAGACAGGCATGTACATGCATACTCACCCATAATCACTAGTCACCTTTTTCCACATTTATTCTGAGATACTATTTATGTCTGGTCTGGGACACTTCAAAGTCATTTAATCAGAATGGAAAGTGCTCATACTTCAGTCTAATACTTAATTACTTCCTTTCAAAAACAGTTACAACTAATTTGTTCTCACCTGTGGGAACGTTTTAGAAATAGATATCTATTAAACTAACCAGACTGGGCAGCTTCTCATCCACTCCGTCCCTGGAAAGACTTACCTTTGGTTATGCCACCTCCAAGGGAAGCATCACACAGGTCACCTCTAGAAGTTCTCCCTCAAAGAGAGAATCTCTGAAGTGAACCATTAGCAAGTTAGCAAAACAGCATTTGCCAGGTCTGTGGCACTGCTTGTGAAAGAACTGCTTATGGCAATTCAGACCCAAAAACAGAGGGTACTGGCAACATAAAGGGAAATTACATACAAGAAAGTCTACACAAAAATTTAGAGTAGGATGTCTTCACAGTAGGCAGGGCAGGTAATGATCATGATTTCAGCCAGCAGCATTACAGCAGTTTTTGTAGTAGAGCTGCAGATCTACTCCAACACATCTGTCCCCTTGCAGTGAAGGCATATCACTCAACCGTCCCTTTCCCAGGCTCACATTCAAAACAGAAACCCTGGTTTCCAAGTCTTTTAGGCTTTATCAGTAATACAGTTAGGACCTACTCCATGTCCCTGTTCCTTCAGGGAACCATTAGCTTTTCTCTATTTTCTGTGAATAGATGTACATATCTAAAACAACTGTGATGTTTTGAACTGTTTTACAACCACTCCTTGTAAGGAAACTAACTTAGGAGACATATTCCCCAGCAATACCCTCAGTAAGGAAATTCAGAGTCAGATCTATAACCCTGGCATTGTCATCTGGAGAAGTCTGTTTCTCTCCATTGACTACAGAGACCCTTACAGACATTAACTATCATCTCAACTAAACATGTAATGTTTCATGGTGTCCAACATGTACAAAACGCTGCAGGTAATAGCAACCAAATTAAAAGCAGGCTATACAAAACAAGTAAAAAACTGTCAGTGAACTTACTCTGAAAACTTTTTCCACCCTTGCAATACCCTTCCCAAAGATGGTTCCAAGTTGGTCTCCAATCCCAGCCAGCAAGAAGCCAAACAGTGGGATCCCAAATAGGGCATATAAAATGCAGAAAACCTTGCCACCAACAGTACTTGGGGCCATCTTCCCATACCCTGAGGAGAAAAACAATTGTTAGACTCTCAGAACTTATATACAGCTTTTCAGAAAACAAACTAATAGGTTTAAAAAAACTGCTCTTGCTGCAGGCATACCTTTGTTCCACACATAATTCCTATTTATAGACTTTCAGTGTCATGATGTCATTTCCTGGGCAAGTCACCCTCTTTTATTCAATTTTTCTTGAAGCGTCAATTACCCATATTTTCTGAAGATTCAGCCTATCTAAAATTGGTGTTTGCTTAATTAAAGCTGATATCATGGCACAAAAATTCCTCGTGCCATCCTGGTGCCTGCATGCTGCTGCTCTTCTTGGCCTGTGCCAATGGTTTCCTGACAGGAGTGTGATTCACCTGACAAGGCTCATTTTCAGTGGTTTGCTCATACTTTCCTAAGCCCCTCATCATACTGACTAGTTACACTGCAGCCTCCAAACTGTACCCACACTATGCAAATCTGCCCTTGAACTCATTTTTTCAGAAAAGCGTTATGACTCCAGTAGCCATGGTATTTCTGTTAAAATGTTAAAGAGAAAAAAACCCAAGAATTTTGACAGTAATATTTGCACCATTTTATTTAAGCTCAGGTATCTTGATTGAAATGCCATAGAGATTTTGATTTTAACTATACATAATTACTTAAATATTAAAAATTATCATATAATCACAAATAACTGATGCAAAAAAGCATCCAGAGAGGAGCAAATCTATGAAATGGTCAAGTCCTATTCCTGTTGAGTTGGCGACACTGGCACTGACTATATACCTCAGTCAGGGGATGGTGAAAGAACTATGCTGACACACAATAATGCATGTCCCATAACCTACTGTCCTTTTCACAGCTGCATCCATCATCCTAGATTTCTCCTAAAATTCCAAGAAAGTCCAGGCTCCAGTGGCCACTGGAATGAGGCTGACCTGGTAATCTGCTGAGTTTCTGCCTAAAAGGAGCCCTAACAAGCCTCTGGTGGATAAACTAAAACCATTTTCATGCCCTGACACAAAACACAGACTTTATGCAGCCTATAAAAATTTCATTCACGGAGAATTTAAAACAAGTATGGGCAAAAATCCAAGGTCTTCTCAATAAGTTATTTAAATAGCAGATGTCAATGAATATGCCTGCATAAACTATGCCTATATAGTGGCATTTACTTTAATGAGTAATTTAAAAGCTTGTCACTTGGGTCTATTGAGTAAACAAATATTAAGGGAGGGTTTTCTTACTTTGGAATCAGAAATGTTTTCTTTCTTGCCACCCACTGGCTTTATGCTACCATTAAAAATACATGGTAATGTAGCTTAATATAGAGGAACACAGATTATACACTCTATACAATCACTCTTTCCCCCTCACTCTGACAACAAAGAAAAGGCAGAGCCAAAGGCACAGACTCCACTGTTAGAGATGATCATCACAGCAAGTCTTTTAACTGCCACAGGATTTTTTTTTGTTGTTATTGTATTACCTGCATAAAAAGCCTAACGAATTTAGTCAGATTTTCACATTTTATTGAAGGGTTATGACTGTCAAGTTATTCATCTGTACAGTCACCAGTGCGTGTATCACAGCTGTAATGTGGAGAATCACTTTATACAATATTTAAAGCAGAATAATGCTCAAAAACAATGCGAACAAAAATCAACAATTTGCAGTGATTTCCAAATAATTATATCTCTTGATCTGATTACTATGACAGCACTGAAATCAAGCTTAAAATTACAAAACTACTGTATAATTGTCAGCAGATTAACTTTATCAACAATGTTATTGGTTTATTTTCTTTTTCCTTCAGACTGTATTCCGGAATGCAAGCTTGTTGAACATTCTTCAAGAGAGGAACTGGCTCAGAGAGGGAAGATTAAAAACCTTAGCATAGCCAAAGCCAACAAGAGACTAAAGAGCTTGGACACAGTGCATTGGGAGAGAGATGATACGGGCCTGAATAATGATCTTTTTAAAATTAGTGGTTCAAGAAAAGTGAATGGAGCAGTTCAGTATACCCTTAATTTAACACAGAGAAATGTGTCAATAATTCAAGGCTATGAATTCTAGAAAGGAAAAATAAAATTGGGTTTTTTACACAATGTATCATTTGTGGAATTCCTTCCAATTGTTAGTATGAAAGCAAGTAAGAATTTTTAAAAGGATGTAATAGGTATGAGAATACATTTCCAGTTACGAGGAGTAGGGTATGGGAAGAATTGCTTCTATCAAACTTCAGAGCATAAGCCAAAATGAACTGATGTATTTAAGAAGAAAGTTATGCTTCTGGGCAAATTCATCCATAATATTAAAATCCAAATTCCCAACAACCATAAAATATTCCATTGGGTATGGCTTCAAGATCTTTTTAGTGAAAATTGAGACCATCTGCATCTACATTAAGAACAGAGTTATAAAGCCTGCATCAGGCTTAGCTGTTTTCAGCTCAGCATTGTTATTCTACCCTAATTGTGTAAACAGCTTCCGACACTTACCCAGAGACTCAGTGCCCTTGACACGTGCTGGAGTCTTCTGCTAACAGAGAAACACACTTCAGCTACTTTATTTGTTCGTTGTCTACCTTCCTCAAATTTATTTCATTATCCATGTCTCAGTGTGACAATGTATTTTAAAACATAGACAATAAACACACCTATAGTTGTGATGACTGTTCCAGCAAAGAAAAAGGCACCTCCAAGGTCCCAATGGCTGCTGCTGTTAGAGGAATTTCCAATGGGACTGACTCCTGCGTTATCAGCATCAACAGCATGCTGCAAAAAAAATACAAAGAATCAGCCTTATGCATGCCTTACTGTATCATACTGTGCAAGTTGGTGTAGGATCCAAAGGGATATTTCTAGAACCATGGAAGCAGCTTTGATCTAAGCTTTTTAATATGTGCTCAAAGTACAGTAGCATCTTCTGTACACATAAGTTGAATATACAACTGAACTGAATATCCATTAAGGTGGAAGAAAGATACAATGCATAAAAAAATGACAAAAGATACAAAGCAATTGAGAAGTAGAGGACCGACACCACAAATTCATCCATAAATACCATTTTTGTAGTGACTACTGCCAAAGGAAAAATTCCTCAATGGGAACATCTCAGGTTAGAAGCAGCTAGAAAGGTGGTAAATACAGATAATGTTTATGAAGTCAACTGAAGCTAATCAGCCAAGGATTT
Source organism: Vireo altiloquus (assembly GCA_013396875.1). Taxonomy (NCBI): domain Eukaryota; kingdom Metazoa; phylum Chordata; class Aves; order Passeriformes; family Vireonidae; genus Vireo; species Vireo altiloquus. The sequence goes on along the minus strand of VZRF01001259.1, from coordinate 1,237,392 downwards.
ATATTCCCAGACAATTAGTAATTGATTAAGTAATTTATATTTTATGCTAACTAATGAAAAAATATGGCATATATATACACCATATGAAATTAAATAAGATAGCTATGAAAACAAAATGAAAAAACTTTGTGATCAGCTCCAACTTCCCAGTTGCCACACTGCACATGATCTCATGTCCACAAACACAGCATGATAGAGAGCCTCACAGACAGTGCTTGAATTAACTATATCCTGAACAGAAGCTGAGGTAGCTATACTGCTTCCTGGTCACTGTCCTGTGTCTCACATAGTACTGAATCAAACCAGGCAGACATGCCAGCCTCCTGAATGTTTGTTGGGAATTTCTAAAAATGCACCACATTGTATCATGGCGACATACACATTCAATTTTCATTGCAGCCTCACAGTCCAAAGGAAGATAGAGCTAAATACCTCAGTCTACAAAGCACAGAAATAAATCTCTCATCAGCGTCTGGCACAGTCACCTGAATTGCTCTAACCTGACTTTTGAGATGCGCTTCAGCACGTATTTTCAAGTTGCTTTTAGATTTCATGCAAACTATTCTTCATCATAGAGAAACTCAGACCTCACTCTAGAATAACAGCTGAAATGATTGCCTTTCTGCTTTCCAACTGTTCCCGAGTTTAATTTCCATAAAACCGCTGCAAAGGAACCAAGCATCTCTCTTTCTGTCTCCTAACATTTCCAGCGCTTTGCTTTTCTCCCATTCTGCTCCAACCTCAATCCATGTTGCTGTTATCAGCTGCTCACACTACTGCTAGACTTTCTCCTTCTCTCTCTGGTATTTGCTCCTCCTCCTAAATATTGCCACCAATCTTTAGCCTTGGTAGTTTCAGTGAACTTATTGCTGGGCTCAACAAGTGAAGCAAAGTGCTGCCTCTTGCATACTCTTCCTCTTTGGCTTTGTTCAACACGGAATTCCCATCCATGAACACAGGTTTGTTTTGACTTTTCTTATTCCATTTTCTAACTAGTTCTCTTTTCCCTCTGATTTGTGATCTATGAATTGTCACTGTGGTTTTCCATTTCACCTTTTCCTATACAGTCCACGTGCAAAGCCATTCTGTTTTACCATTGCCCCACTTCTTACCTGTTCATGTCTATGAGTTCTCTCTTATCTTCTCTATAACCTCACATTCTTTCATGGGTTTAGCACTGACTTCTAAAAACATCCATTTAACACCACTTCTCTCCCTAGCCTTCATGATACACTTTTCTCCTCATTCATCTCTTTCCACCAATGGCTTATTTACCCCATTTTTTCTTCCCTTTTTCTGACTTATTTTTTGCCTATATTTCCAGCTGACTTCACGGTCATAAATGTTCCTCTACCGCTTTTTTAGACTGGGCTAGTTTCAGCTAATCTGCTTCCCAGCTTTCAGTAATTCATCACATTGCCTCACAAAAAGGGAAAGGAGTGGGAGGAGAGGCGTATGGGCAAGAACAGAGACAGCTACGTCTAAAGAGATCAGTATGGGACAGCCTTTTTTAAAAGTGGAGCTGCCACATGCCAGGCTAAGCTGATTGTGAAACTATAGCATGAGCAAGCTCCAGGCTCGACTGGTTTCATTTTAGGTGGGCAGAAAGCCAGAGTTCCTCAGCACATGCCCATACTTCAAGAAATAGGGATCTAGAGAAAGGACATGTTTCAGACCAAACCATTTGAAAGGGCTTCTGTAGCAGTTGCTAGCATATTGCAGGTGGTGTGAAAGCAGAGATCTTTGCTGGTTTATGCAGAACAGCATAAATCAGCACAACAGACAGGTTGCCTGTTTAAATAGGCCATGACACACTGTCAGCTACCTTGGCACCTTACTTCTGCCAAGGAATGCTGTCTGCCCTCCCCGTAAGTGTATGAATGTCAGCAAGCTAATTACACTTAAATCACACTTGAGTTTACACAGTTTAGCAAGTCTTTTAGGGCCAAGCACTAACCCCTGAAGTGAAGGAGTGTCCTGTTGCCCTAGATAGCTTTGAGATTCTCAGGCTCCCTTCTCATCCAGAACAAATTCTTTTTTCTTTAAAGCTTGACTGACATCATTCATTTATAAATATCCAACTATTCCAATGCTATTTTTTAATATGTAGTCTTTTGCATACAGCGATGGAGGACAAAAAGACAGCAGCAAGACAAAAGCAGCCAGCAGCCTGCAGCTAACAGCACTTAAATAACCAATTTCAGCTCATGCATGAGAAAAGGATGCCTTACTACTACCACCACAACTCCACCTACACAGAACTATCCTCCTAGATGAAAACTGGCACAAAACTCAAACGAGGACACTATTACTGGCAAGACTCTCCCAGTTCACACAGACCACAAAATTTTACAAGTTTCCAATCTGAAACTTCAGATAGGCTTTGCAGCAATGACCTGAAGGTTATCTCAGAGTAGGGAAAAAACTAATTTTCAGAGCGCTAAACGCTATGTTAACAAACCTCACATATTTAAGGTACTTTAAGATAGTAGCTTCAGCTACTTTATAGTTGAAGTATTGTTGAAAGTAACAGGTCACAAAAGTACCCAAAGCTCTTCCACACTTACTCCCTTCCTGATCCCTTTTTCCTTCTCAAGAGGAGCTACAAGCGTAGTGTACAAGTACATAATATTTTTTCAGTATACTTTATTAATGGAAAGAGCAATCTTCTTTAAAGAATAATTACCAACCTAGGGTAATTTTTTTTAAATGCCACCCATTCAGGGAAAGTGATAACTCGAAATACCTCAAAGGGCTGAAATTGCTTTTGTTGATGTTCAAGTAATGGATGTATGCTAAAGCTGACAGGCTGTTAGGAGTCAAGGGAACAACAAAACTATCAAAATAAATACAAGTATTCAATATTAATTGATTTTAGAAACATGTCTTTCTGATCACAACTTTCTGTTTTGTTCCCTATCATTGCATAGATGTGATTTTACTCTCAGCCCCTTCAGTATCAGCACACTACACTCCTTCTGTAACAAAAAAGACAGGTCTGGTGACATAGTCTCCCTGGCACTGAATTCCTCAGCAGAAGCCCAGCATTTGTGGTGATGCTGGAACAATTGAATCCTGTATTCTCAAAGAGAGTAAAATCAATCTCCATGTCAGTCTGAAATAGACTTCATCAATTCTGCTTGCTGATATTCAGGCAGCAATATTTAAATACTATGAAGGATGGCCCCAGCCTAGGCTGCCTATAGGACTCAAAGTCCAGAGAAAGGTGCACTAACTTGTCTCTCCAGGTGTCAAGTGTTCTCTCCCACAACACAAGAGTTATCTCTTCTCTGTGGATACAGACAATGATACTCTCCTTGCATGCCAAACAGAAACTACTGGGTTTTCACCCTCTCTGCCCCAGGAACACCAAACAACTGTTGGACTCCAGCTTGCCCCAGCTCTGTCCTGCCCAGCCACAGGCTCTGTCAAACTGGGGCCTGACCTGTGGGCTGAAGTCCCAGCCCAGCCTCAACTTGTCAACTGGAAGCACCTGATAGTCTGGGCTAGGCAACGTCCCTGGCTGCTGGCAGCCTGCCATCCTCCCTGGCTGGCAGTAGTGGGGACCACAGCTGCCAGTCCCAGTCCCCTGGAGTGTAGGTGGTCCTTTCTGTGCCTGGATAGTCACACATTTGATCCTCCTTGGGGTGGGAGTGAGTAAATGCAATTTCACTAGAGTATGAGGTACATTCTCACATACTTTAGATCACTAAATAAGATGATTATATCAAGAAAAAGTCTAGAGTTACATTCGTGAGCAACTTCCAGCTGGAAGCCAGTGCAGCTGATGAGGAGAGAGGAACAAAACAGACTGTTTCTGAAGAAAGGTTTTTATCTGGTTCATTTGTTCATGTTTCTGTAATTTCTCCAGTAAGACCCCAAGCATGAAGAAGACAAATCTTTTTCAAGGACAAGTGTAATATCCCTCTCAACAGCTGAGGCAGTCAAAGATGTACCTACCCTATGTGTTATCAAGGATATGAATTTGATAGGAAAAGAAAATTCTTGTCATTTTTTTGCTAGTTGTATTAATTCTTCTCCACAGATCATACTAATCCAATAATTTTTATCTCCCTCTAAAATTCTTTTTCCAAGCAGATTCCTATCAGGCATACAAAAAGTTGCTTCAATTGCCTTTCATGCTCTAATGTTTCTCTATTAGGATTATTAGGATGCTTCTCATTAGCAAGCAGCTTTTAATAACTAATTCTTTAATAATGTTTTTCTATACTACCTATCTCTCTACTTATTCTCACCACCCCTTATACCCCTAGTGATTAGGAATCCTCATTATAAATTCCCATTTATTCACTTTTCCACAAAAAGCGTTTTCTAAGGACCCAGGCCAGCAATTTTTTTCATGTTAATCAAAAGTAACAAACTTTCAAAGCCCATTCCTTAAATATTTCTGCCTATCTCATAAAGGACTTCAGGCAACAATCAGCCAGAGAGTGATTACCTATACTTAGAGTGATTTGATAGTCATGAATGCACTGTGTCTGGGGGTCAACCTGCAGCATTCAACAGGGGATGTGCACAGAGAACTAAGTCCAAAAGGCTTAGCTCCCTGCAAATGTGTCAGCTCAGTTCTGGAAGCAGCATACCTGCAGGACAGCTGTGGACTTGTGCAGCATCCTAGACTCAATCTGTCTCCTACACAGCTGGAGCAGCTCTGCACTGAAGTTACAAACCAGGGTGCCAGGACACGACCCAAGACATCAGAATGCTTTTTACATACCCTTTTGGGAGGAAAAGGGTTAAATAAAGATAGGGGCAGAAGGAAAGCTGGGACAGGACAACCTCCAGAGGCACAGGTAGAAGGTTCAATAATCAGATACATACCACTGATTTCCCTCACATTTCAGTCTTTTCTTGTCTTCAGCAACATGCAAGTCTTCTCCATAGTTAATTCAAAGTACTATTTTTTTCCTGCTCTATCTAGAGTTTTCTTCTAGCACATGAAAATTCTTTTCATTTTACATGGAAACGGCCTGGAAAGAGAAGCTGGCTTATGACACTAATGAACTAAGCAAGCAGCAGCAAATGAAACATCTCTGCAGGATGTTCCCTTTCTTACTTACCTGCAGGGCAAAACGGGCTCAGAACACTTATCCAAAGCGCCTATCCAAAATATGAATTCTTACTAACATAATTGGCCAGTAAAGCCTGACTAGCTTATTTCCAGCTCTGCTTCCTTTTTAGCTTGCAATCTAGCTCTAATGAGTTGCTGCAGTCATTGGTGGATGCTGATAATACGACTTAGTTTCCAGGTGGGTGATTTTTTTATATATATACTATAATCACTCACATTCCTAAATAAAACCCTGATGGACAAGGAAGAAGGAAGCAACCTGACAATAACATAAGTAGCTTCTTAAGTAGCAGGTTACTCTATCTTGCATAACTTTGCAGGGTTCATTAAGAAAGCAGGGCTCATTTGGGAAGTTTTTACTCATATACAGTGCACAGAACACTTAGAAACAGAGTCAGTCCATAGGAATTACTTTGCCAAAACACAAAGATGGTCTTCCTGTCTCTCCTAATGGTAGATAAAATCTGATCTTTCTGAGAAGCATAACCTATCCATTACACACTCTCTGTGTGCATTATTACAAAGGCAGGATGACTAAGTTTTGATCCCAGCTACTAATAAGATTATTTTATAACACATAAAAACGAAAAGTTTTGTAGTGTGTTAGTAGATATATCTACTGACATTATTTTTCTTTTCAACTCTATGTCCAGTCACCTGAGTTCTACTAGTTTTTATTTGATCAAATGGGTACAATGCAACTAAATGTACTTGAAGCACATGAAGTTTCATTGCCTTTTAGCATGTTCTGGCTTTCATTTTTCTTTAACTCTGAAAACTCAGAAATGTTGAGATAGAACACAAAATGTTGTCATTTTCTTAATCTGCTATTCGCTATTTTACCAAGCTCTAGATCCGCCTTAAACAGTGTATTGGCCTAACTGCAACAAATATCTTCAGATGCAGAAACAGATTTTAAAAATTTGAAGTTAGGAACTTCCACTTCAGGTGGCTTTAGAAAATTTTGACTGCACTGAAACATGTGACATTGTTATGAAAAAATTACCTGTCATTGTGCAGACACTGTCTACTAGACAAACCTGAACCAAAATCCAACAGTCAAATACAAATTTAAAATACTTTGCATCTTCATAAGAATTTGCACTGCTTTTCAAATCTATGACTGAACTTCCAAGTCTGGACTCAGCAATTCGCATTTGTGCTACCAGTGCTAATATTTGCAATGGATTTTTGGAGATAAAGATGGAAAGGACATCTCATCCCCACTAAAATTTAACAGCTTCCTCATACAGTGATGTCTATCTTCCTTAAAGGTTTTCCAAAGCAGAATCCTTTGAAAGATTGACATTTAGGAAAAGATACATGTTTCTCCACCATCAGTCTTGTAACAACCAAGATACTCCTTTGGTCTCCTTAAAAAGTTCTTCCAGTACCACCCCACAGTAAAATTATACAAGCTAGTTCTAAAGTCTCCCTTTTTGTATTTTTCCATATCCTCCAAAGCACAGAGGTGAATCAACACAGTCATTCTGCAGAGTATGATCTGTGTTATTCCAAGGGCTTTCAGGTAGTCAAATAACATTAATTATGGATAGTTGGCTTAGCGGTAGACTGCACACAGCACAGCAGCCAGGACCCACAGAGATTGCCACATCAGCCTGAACTCACAGCTGTAAAGGCAGATGCAGCATTTGGTGCAATGCAGAAATGCATTGTGCCAGCCAGGGGGATGTCGCTTCTGAGACAGTCAACATGAAGTCGTGAAAGAGCAACATTAACTCCCTGACATTATCTTCAAGCAAGTTTGTTCACTGTTTTTCTGTGCAAGTCAGTTACAATCAGAGTTTTCTGTATCATCATACCCAACTACATTCCTGGAGCCAGTTTCACCCCCAGACATACAGAAGAATCCAAAGAAACTTGTTCTTTTGACAAATCTGTTTTAATATTTCACATCACTTGGCCTTAAGACATTCACACCCTAAGCTGATGAACCCATTTTAATTTACTTTTTCACAATGACTTCCAGTTACACAGTGTAATGCCTGAGGACATACAGAAACCTCAGAAGATGGTAAGATTTGTCCAGAATATCTGTCTGCTAATGACACTGTATGTCTGTTCTTTATTTTAGCGTCACCCTTTTTGAGGTGAAAGAAGGAAAAAATTTGTGTAAAATAAAGAATCAGTGATGCTACATAGCTAAGGCTAGAGAATAAGAAATCTTCCTACTGCAGTTGGTATGCAGAACTCCACAACCTGCCGAGGTGCTTTGCTTGTTGTACCTTATACGAGTTCTGCTTTCTGCTTGGAAAGAATGCATTTTGCATTTCTTTTACTGGTGAAAATCTCACCAAGGGAATAAAAGCTTCTTGATTTTAGTGTTTTGAAAATATCCTTTAATCATTACTTCTAAGGAGTAGAGGGACATACACATCTCTGCAACACTGCCAAGAGAAACACATCTGAATTAATATCCCGGGACCCTGCCATTCTAACATGTTCACCTGTCTTTTGCAGATAGATCAAGGATGTGATCCAAACATCCCTGGTCCAAAACCTGTGTAGTCACACCAGTGCAATTCCTGCTAAAGCAGATTTGGCTTCTTAGCTATAGCCCCAGGCTACCCAAAGGTACAGGTACAGCTACACAGGTTTTGACTCAGAACTGACCTGCTTTCTGTGAACACAGAGCACAAGCAGGGAGAGACCATATTTATTTGCAAATAAGTTTAGACTGAAAAATAGGAGAAGGTCTTTTCTATCATATCAATGAGATATTAGAACAACCTATAAAAATAAATAAGCTAATAAATTTGATTCACTTGCAAAAAGGGTTTTTTAACACAGCTGAGTAGATGGACACAAGAATTCAGGGGATAGCTCTGTGTTCTTTCAAACAGTCTGAAATCAACAACAGAGCTCTGGTGCAACACCCCAAAGGGAAACACTGTGCTCTTGGAAGGCTGACACAAATTCAGATCTGAAATACGAGATGGAAGTTTGAATATATTCCTTAGGTACATCACATTTCTTATCCAATCTTTGCTTTCCCCAGGCTAACTGATAGGCTTCTACATGGAATCCCAGAAGATACTCTACTGAAGTCTTGTAAGATCCATAATACTTTCCTTGTCTGGAGTTTTAATGGATGAGAGACACATTTATGCTTTATAGACCTTTCTTGCCTGTTATTACATTTTCCATTCATCCTTGCATGCTTGATAATAATTTCTTTCAAAATTGATTCTAAAACTTTGCATACTAGATCAGACTAAAAATTCCAAAGCTTTTAAATTAAAATTACTTTCTGTTTTGATTTGTATTCCTCATCCTCCTTCATTATTTAAAAATTACAACAGTAAACTTGTAACTTATTATATCAGTAAGTTCAGAATTCTTGGCTGAATATTTATTTCAAAAATCCCACCTATCATGTTCAGTGTGCCCTGCTGGTTGTTGTGTTTAATTTTGATGAAAGAATTAAGAACTTAATACCTCTTGAAAATGTGTGGAGATGACAGCAATGTCTTGCAAATCTGTCACCTCTCTCAAAAATTTCTTCCAGATATTAAGTTCTGCTATTCTTTGCACACATCTTTCATTATTCTACTGAATACAAGTACCAATCTCTTCATTCTCATGAGCAGTGGCAGAACTCAGGGAAATAGCCTGAGTCTGAGTGGGAAGAAGTCTAGGTTGGATATGAGGAGAAAGCTTTCCACCCAGAGGTTGGTTGGACACTGAAACAGGCTCCCCAGAGAGCCAACACCAAGGCTGATAAAGTCCAAGAAGCATTTGGATAATGCTCTCAGGCACACGGTGTGACTCTTAGGGTGTCCTGCATAGGGTCAGGAGTTGGAGTTGATGGTCCTGATGGGTACCTTCCAACTCAAGCTTATTCTATGATTCTATGGTTCTATATTTAGAATATTTTGGAAACACAGTTTCTGCTTCTCAGACCTTAAAATGACCAGGAAAGAGCCTGGTCTTCACGCGGCCATTCCAAGGCATCTGTGAACAATTTTGTTCCCCACCAAATCAGCTAGTCAATAAAACACCGAGCTGCTTTTCCTAACTTCCAAGAAGTACTGTCTTCTTCACATGGCCTACCTGAATCAGTGTCTCCAGCTCTAGCTCGGTTACACAGATGTGATCTCGAAGAAAGTCAGCCTTCTCTGACGCGATCGTGTTCTTCTGCAGGCTTTCAAAGGGCTGCTCCAGGGCACGGAAAACAAGTCCTCCTGCCACCAGGTAAACTACTACCACGACAAAGATGGCCACCACTGTTCTCCAATTCATGACTTTGTGCCGACCTTGAGAAGGGGCTTCCATGGCAGCAACAACAGTGGCTCGGGGGGACGCAGAGAGTTCTGGAGGTGGGTAATGCCTGTTAGTTTTGGGCTCAGGCGCACAAGCTGGCGCTGGTGAGGGAACAGCCACTGAAACACAAAGTAAAAAACCTTATTCAAAATCAAATCCCCTAGTATGAACTTGATTTCCATAAAAATTTTCCTAAATCACATTTTCAATATTTTTACATAAATCATGTTCTTCACAGAGATGTGATTCTTCTCATCTGGAAGGTTCCATCTCTGCTTTGTCCATCCATACACAATGGGCACCTCAAGGGTTTGCTTTGACCATTACCTCTAGAACTTCACGCATTACCTCTAGAACTTCACACATTACCTCTAAAACTGGACAGGCCACTTACATGTGCAAAACTTTCACAAATATGCAGAAAACCATTTATGCAAAATGAACATGAAAATTTTGACTAGTTAGGATATAAATTACACATGGTGGTATTTGGGGAAAGATCCTCGTAGTGATTTACATCCTTAAATCATAATACTAATACTATTAACAGTGCTGAGAAATTGAACTGTTAATGAACACTGATCACTACCTGACCTGGCATTGTCAGAAACAGGAAATGCTTTGCAAACCACAGTGCTGTTTGGCTCACTAACATAAACTGGCCCTTACTATTTACCTGGATTCACAAAACCATCACTTGTGAAAACGTTCTTAAAGCTTTGAAGCTTCACAAATTTTATCATAAAACATGTGTCGGCCAGAGTATACAAAATGTCTGAGGTCAAAGTTACATGCCAAGCACAACCGTGGACCTCTCACCTTGGGACTGACACACTGTATAGCCCAGATGACCTTAGCAATTCATCAGAGCTAACAAGTCCTGACCTCCAGTTGGGCTTAATAGCCTGACCACTCTGTCAATCTACCAAGGCATATAAATCAAAGCTGGGTCATCTCCAAATAATTCAGGTGTCTCATCATGACACTTCCCCACTCTCTGTTGCTAGAGTTACCAATGGCAGGATGAGGCTGGGTTCCTCAGCATCGACTGGTATAATGGTACCACACGTAGGATTTGAAGATGTTGGATTCATTTTAAACCAAATTCCTGTGTAATCTTACCATGGTGCAGCTGCCACTGGCCTGTAATTTCTTTGAAACCAGATTAATTTATTGCATATCAGACCTAAATCACATTACAGTTAAAATACAGCAACTTTAGATGCATTCTCTGAACTTATTGACAATGTGTCTTTGCTGTTTTTCTTAGAAATTAAAGCAGAAAGATTTACAGCATCTCATTAGTGGCATTTTAACTTCATTCTCCACAATTTAAACATACAACCTGATTATACCTTGAGTCTGAAGGGGACTACAACTCCTTCCCAACAGAAATCATTCTATGATATCGAATAATTTCAGAACCCAGGCATTTGCTACAACCACATTTTCCTACAAATAATACTTCTCTGAAGCATTGCATGGAGGATAGAGCTTCCAGATTACTTGATAATCAATAAACTGCAGAAATCTATAGTTGCTTTACACATATAGTTAATATTTTGTTTCATATATGATTTAGAGGTTCCAGATACCAAATAGATTATAAAGGATCTAGGATCAAAGGAAAAACCTTAGTGGTTGATTCCTTTTTTGTGTATCTCAGTTTTGCAACACCCTGTGGCACAGCTGCTCAGATTGACCATCAAAAGATCATTATAGTTCCAGCCACTTATTAGCCAGGATGGAGTGACATCAAAAGAATGATTTAAAAGGATATTTTCTCTTATCTCCAGATATATTTCATGTGAATATTAAGAATTTAAATGACAATAGGAAGAAGAGTGACAGTATTACAAAGAAGTCACATTTTTGTAAGATATCAGTATATTTATTCTCTAACTGTCCTGAAGGTGTTATTGTAATAAATGCAGTGAGTTTCAGCAGGAAACCCCAGAAAAATATGCAGAAGAAACATAAAATATTGAGGTTGACTCACATCTCCTTACTGAACTAAATTTGAGTACTCACAGAAGTGGCTCAGCTGATGTAACTCGGTGTAACACAGCTTCCATAGCTTCCATGGAATTCATAAAATTTGCATTAGTTAGAGCTCATAATCCCTGTGTATATTGTGAACCAACACAAAACCTGCAAGCCTGAAGGCTGAGTTTTCACATGTGAGATTACTCAGCATCAGGATCCAAGGCTCACACGGTAAGAAGAGAGCACAATTCATGTGAGAGAATGCTATGATTTTCTGAAACCACAACTCGCATAGTCCAGTGTAGACTGGGTGAGCCTCTCAGTGGAAAGCAATGCCTGCCTTTGATACACCACAAATGATAAGTCAAGAAGATGGAAGTTAAGAGCTGGTATCATTAAAAAGCATTTGAGGGTTTTCTTTTCCTCTCTGCTAGTATAAATGTTGTTTCTTATTCAAATAAGTAACAGCCTTACAGTAAAATCATGGCCTGTTTGATTATGTCTTCCAAGGAAAATGTGTTTTACTGCTTTAAGAACAAGATGGGAAGTTCATGGTAATGAATATAAAACGTTCTCATAAATATTTTGTCACTTAGCGAATTACTATGCTGGGCTTGCTTATCTCTAAAAAGAAGAAAAGAACTGTCTCTAGTTTTTAATTTTCTGCTATTAGTAATAGCTACCCTAAGTAACTGTAGAACTGTCGATCCTAAAGTACTTTATATTATATAAATAAATTCACAGAAAGACTGTACTAAAGGAGCTAGTTAAGCAACTGATGTATAACAGAAATGGTCTTCTTACAAAGCTGATGCACACGTAACAACTGTAGTCAATATTGCAGAGATTTTAAGCACGAGTTAGGTATTGGAAGAACAGTGTAGATACTTCATCTAGGAACTATCCCACTCTTTACACCAAGACAGTGGGGTTAGTGACTTAAGTACATGGTAAGAAGTCAGAAATCCTGATTTCTAATTGGAACACTCTCTGTGAACCTGTACTCTCACAAAAGTGCTGCAATTTAAACCACGGTTCTATCAACTGCAAGAACAGAAAATAGTGCTTGCTTTTCTAGCACAAGTGCCCTGGAAGAGTCCATGTCTGAAAATAAGAGCTACATAAACTTCCAGAAGTTTAACAAGTAGTTTTACTAAAATTAAAGGATGGACTACATTGGGAATTCAACAATGTGCAGAGGTATACAGTTTTAAAAAACAAAGGACTACATAAATTCTTGCATTTGTAGAGATGGTTTAGACCATAGTTTAGGACTAACATAGAGCAAAAGAGAAGAGGACATGTTTACAATAAATGGAGAACAATCCCTACTACATTTGTTCATGTTTTTTCAAAACAAGCTGCTGTCAGAGCAGGCTTTTCCCCCAAAGAGTCTCATCCATACGTATTTGTTAAATCATATCAAAGACAATTTAATCTGCCTCAGTGAAAGCAATGATAGATATCCATTCACATGCATGCACTATATTAGCTGACAGCTAATCTCATAGGTACAGGAACCCTCAAAGGAACACTCCAGTGTTCCAAAACAGGCCTTATCCCAGTATAAGGATGCTAGAGAGCAAAAAAAAGGTAAGTTCCTGATTGTTTGGATTGTTTGCTTCAAATAGAGGCAACTGAAGATATTAATGTTACAAGTGAAATTGCAATGTTAGGATCTCTACATTTGTTCACATCTGAGATCACCACATCACCAGTGCTTGTACTAGTGAACAGCATAGCCAGGGCTCCCACTGATGTGTGAGGAGCTTAAATACCTCAGATTTCTGCTAATATTGATGAGAATTAGGGAAGCAAACACTCACTCACCATTGACATGATGGGGTAAAGTTGAACTGGCTGAAGTTGAAGGCAGTTCTCTCCTACAGGGAGCACGGGGCCCAGTGCGCTGACCGGGCCCAGTGCGCTGACCAGGCCCAGCCCTCGGCAGGGGCTGCTGCATCCTGGGGCTGGGGTCATGAACATCACCAAAACACTTCCCAGGCTGGCATGGCCCTCAGACTGCTGCCTGTTCCCAATGTACCACATAAAGAGCCAAGGAAATGGCAGCACATAGTCCAAGGATGATCAAAAAGGACTTCAGGGCCTTCAGATGTTAGCTAAGGGAAGCTGGGGTATGCCTTATGTTCTCCTCTATAGCTACAGTTGAAGGTGGGAGCATGGGAAGAAATGGACAAACTGATTCTATGGCTCCACGGCTGGTGTCATCATCAAAATTTTGGGGGTTTTGACCCCCAAATGGAATGGTTCTACACAGCACCAGGCATGCTGGCATCTGACAGGATTCACCTTTCTCGGCAGTGGAAGAGAGTCTTTGCTCAGGAACTAGTGGGGCTGCCTGGCAGGGCTTCGAACTGGATGTGAGGGGGTAGAGGGGCAGTATCAGGCTTGTCCCCGGAAAATGTGAGAAGATATGAAAATAGACAGATAGAGGGACAAGGTGCTAGTGAAGGTTCTTTGCTGTGACTCTGAACTGTGCCGGCCAACCTGGATCACACCTGCAGTCTTAGGGAGATGAGCCAGGGAGTCCTAATAGAAGCCATAGGGAAACACCAGGGAAATATCTTAAAGGAATAATTGGGTGTTCTTCTAGGAAGGCAGCCTGGCAATCCCCAGGAGCAAGATATTGGACAAGGAAGGTAAGAGACTGGTATAGCTGAGGCTGAGTAGGGAACTGCTGGTCGAACTAAAGGTAAAGAGACAAATGCGCAGACAATGGAGACAAGGACAGGTAACCTGGGAAGAGGATAGAAATAAAGGGATGGAGTAAGGAAGGCCAAGGCAAAGCTGGAACTGAACCTCACAAGGGATGCCACTAATTACAAAAAGGGCTTCTACTGGTATGTTAACCAGAAAAGGAAAGTCAGACAAGGTGTAGCCCCCTGATAAACAACACTGGTAAACTGGTAACAGCAGATGAGGAGAAGGCTGAGGTACTCAACAATTTTTTTACCTTAGTCTTCAGTGATAGCCCCTCTTTACACACCTCTCAAGCAGATGGACAGCAGGATGGAGACTGGGAAAGCAAAGTGTGGGGTTTTTTTGCAGGTGTTAAGGATCAAGTTCATGACCACCTGAGAAACCTGAATGTACATAAGTCTATGAGACTGGATGAAATCCATCCCAGAGCCTGAAGAGAACTGGCCGATGTAGCTGCCAAGCTACTCTCCATGATACTTGAAAAGTCATGGCAGTCAAAAGAAGTCCCAGGTGACTGGAAAAAAGGAAACATTATACCCATCTTTAAAAAGGGTAGAAAGGAAGGTACTGGATACTACTGACCTGTTAGCATCACCTCTGCTCAGGGAAGATCATGGAACAGATCCTCCTAGAAGCTATGCTAAGGCATGTAAAGGACAGGGAAGTGATTTGGGACAGCCAGCACAGTTTCACCAACGGTAATTCCTGCCTGACCAACTCAGTGGCTTTCTCGGATGGAGTCACTCCACCAGTGAAAAAGGGAAGCGTTCAGATGTTATTTATCTGGACTTCGGTAAAGCCTTTGACACACAATAGCCTTCTCATCTAGGCTGGAGAAAGATGGATACCATTGGTGGGCTGTTGAATAGATAAGAAATTGGTTGGGTCACATCCAGAGGATAGCGGTCAGTGAGAGTCTTGGCTGAGGTCAGTGACAAGTGCTGTCCCTCAGGGATTCATACCTGTGTTGTTTAATATCTTCATTAATGACATAGACAAAGGAATCTAGTGCGGCCTCAGCAGATTCGCAGATGACACCAAACCAAGTGTGTGGTTGACACACCTGAAGGATGATGTATCATCCAGAGGGACCTGGACAGTCTCAAGACGTGAGTCCATAAGAATCTCATGAGGTTTAACAAGGCCAATTTCAAAGTGCTGCAGCTGGGTTGGGGCAACCCCTGATATCTACACAGGCTGGGGATGAACAGTTCAGAGCAGTCCTGACAAGAAGGACTTGGGGGTGCTGGTGGATAAGAGGCTGAGCAGCCCACTAGTGGATAATATATAATCTTTCACTCCAAGGCTCTGGCTCATCTCCAAACAGAAGTTCCTGGGGATGAGGGTATCTAGCATTTGCTTCCAACCTCCCACAGACTCCCCACGTTCTTTCAGATAAGGACTGCTTGAGTTAGGATAGTAGGGCTGCACCTGGAAGTCACAACAAGTATAAGGGGTATGTTAGAGAAATAGTGGAGGCAATCAGTGCATTAAGCCATCACCTATATGAACTTCTCATTAATATGTCACAAACAGAAAATGCACACAGATCTATGAATAAAGGGAATTAGATGGCTTAACAGGAAGCAGGTGGAAGTAATGAAACATTCAAGTTTCTGTCCATATGTAACCAAAAAATCATTAAACCATGAAAATTTTGTGTTTTGAGGATAAGGCAAATCATTTCCACTACCTGATTTGCTTGTTATTCCATGCCCCCTCACCCCCCATTCTTCATCTCTTTCTGTTGTGGTTTTTAACAGGTTTTGAAGAGAGCAGCCACTTAACCAGCACAATGAATGCTGCATTTTTATAACTGGACATTCAAAAATCTGATGCTGGTTTAGAAAGTCTGGCTTTTAGAACATAACTCCCAGTAAACAATGATTGTATTTGCCTTTGTGTTTGTGCAGCATCTTTTCATGATGTGGGCTAATTAACAAGTGACATTACAGCTGTGATCAAGAAATGGGAGAACAATCCTGCCTGCGGGCTATGATTACATATGGTGCAGAACACTAGTAGCCCTGTGGCAGTTGTTCTGGATTGAGGAATAAGAATAATAAGAATTGCTGTCTGGGGAACCCAGAATTCATACAGTCATAGATCAAGAAAACTGCTATCAGTGCTGACATGTTTTACACCAGTTTGGCCCTGGTCCTTCTGCCTATCCCCAAGGCACACAAATTGAGCAGTGAAAGTCATTGCAAGCCTGCCACACATGGGAAATTTCACCCTACTGTTTGTACGGTGTTTTGCTGCAAACTGCCACTGAAGTGAGAAGCATTGCTATTGCATTTACTGTTCATCAAACAAAGCTTGACATATTGTTTGTTAGGAAAACACAGAGTGCCTCAGAGCACAGAGGTTTTCACTGCAGCAGCACCCCCTGGGTTAAATCTAACGCTGTTTTCCCTGAAGAGGATTCTCTAATGCAGCATGAGTGCTGCTGACTCCAGCAACATCTCAGCTGTCTGCTGCAAATGCAGTCATCAGCAGCAAGGCACTCCATCTAGCATGAGAGACAGGTAAAGGAAGAAAGGGCAATACACATTAAACAAATAGATTGGATATGCTGTTAGAACAAAAGTAGAACTGATTTCTTCCAATTGCCCCTTTCCCTGAGAGGGGTGGCAAGAAGGGAGGAGTATGTTAGGTTACAAAACTGCAAAAAGAATAAAGGCATATTTGCTTCCTATTATAGCATAGTGTTAGTGAAATAGAGTAAAAGTTCATAATACTGAGTTGTCTCTGTTGGTGAGGAGAGAAATGTCAGCAATATGTATCAGAGGGAATTATATCTGACCATCGTTTTGTCATCTCTGGCAGCAGCTTTGGAAAGTATGTCGTACCAAAAGGGTTCTGCAATTTCTGTACCATTTGTCATATATTCCCATCTAGTGCTCAAAATAATGATTCTCAGTAATCTTCCACAAAAATCTACATCATTCTGCTGCATCAGTTATAACTGAAACATACTAATTAACAGCTCTTGGAAAACCCCAGCTACTTAATCTGGAACACAGTTGTTATAAGAAAACAAAAAGGCACTGTTTTATAATGTCTTTCACTCTTTTTCATTCAAAAACTATACTTTAGGTAAAAATAAAAAATCTTAAACAATCTAAATTGGAACATGGTAGAAATTAGGAAATCAGTATGGTCTGAGTTACTGTGTCTCTTTAGAAAGAGCTCCCCAATGATGACAGTCTTCACACAGTGGTGATACTGGTGGCACTGTAAATCATCAGAACTAAGGAGAACCGAAACCTCTCTTTCCAAAGAGCTTCTTTGGTGTCAGACAAGAACTTAGTTATGCAGTAAGTAATTAAAATGAATTTTGCCTTGGACCGAAGGACAATATCACTTCTGTCTGAAACCACTTTTTTCCAAAGAACAAATCTTGTGGGAATCTTCTACAGTTTCTACTGTCCATACTAACAGAGTATTGCTGCTCCCATGTACCAGTGCAGCAAGTGCCTAACAGAAACAAGTGCCTGGCTATCTGCTCTGCCTGACAGCGTCTCTCGTTTAGGTGACAAGGTGATGGGAGCAGGGTGGCTACAGTGGTGGTCTCTGTGGAAGGCCTGGGGCTGCCCCTTTCTGGACACAGACAGTTCCTGCTGATTCCAGCAGACCCACCACAGGACACAGCTGAGCCCATCAATAAAGCTGGCAGCACTTCCATGAAAGCATACTTTAGAAAGGGAAAATATTGTGCAGACTTTGAAGAATGAGGAAAAAAAGTGTGAGAAACAATCCTGACCAAGGTCAATGAAGGAGAAAGAGGTGCTCTAGGAGCTGTAGGAGATATTCTTCTGCAGCCTGTGAGTTTTGGAAGAGATCACGATGGGTTTGGTATTTCCCCGGAGCTCATGGAGAGGATCACACCAGAGCAGATATTCGCACTGAAGCATGTGGAGGATCCCAGTCCACAGCAGGTTGATATTTCCTCAAGTACTGCGACGTGTAGAGGGACCATGCTGGAGGAGGTGTATCCTAAAGGACTGCGGCCCATGATATGGACTCATGCAGGAACAAGGAAAAAGTATAAGGAGAAGGGTGCAGTCTAGAGGAGCTAGACTCACCAAAAACCCCCATTCCCCATCTCCCCTGCACCATGTGAGGTGGGGAGGAAGAAGAAGAGTCAGGAATGAAGCTACAAAATTGGGCTAGGAAAAATTAAGCAGGGGAAGTTATTTCAGCCTTCGTATTTATTTCTTACCAACCAAATCTATTTTAATTAGCTATAAATCAAATAATTTTTCCCCAAGTCAAGGCTTGTTTGCCTGTGATGGCAATCTCTAACTGATAGCCCTGGCTTTATCTCAATTCACAAATTTTTCCAATCTTATTTTCTCCCCCTCTCCTGTTGAGGAGGAGTGAGAGCGGCTAGGTGGGCATCTGGTAACCACAGACAGTTTGCACAGGTGCAACAAAGATGAGAACACAACTCAGACTGTATTGTTCAACACTGTTTTTCCTCTGAGTCTCACCAGTTACTTGCATATGGATTTGGTGAAAAAGTCATCAGTCCATGCGCTAAGAATATCAATGTATAGATCAGGACTTAAAACTACAATGATGAACAGGAATTAGCTACAGGGGCAGCAAACATCCTTCCAACAATAATGCATTTTTGTCACTCTCTACTTGAGCTGGGTCGATTTTGAAACAAAAGCATTCATTTGTCTTGTTGAGTGGATTTGATTTTTTCACTTCTTATCACCTCTCATTCTAATTTTCCCTTCTCAAACATAACCATTTTATTTCACTCACTTTCTACACACATTTAAGAAAAATTGATGCCAGCAGCATACATTTTCACATAAAGCTAAATGTCAAATTGATTAAATATTTCATGCTGGCAGGAAGCGCGTGCATATGCAACCAATGAAGTACCAATACAATGTGACGTCTCTGAAAATTCTAAAAATGTATAAGAAAATACCAATCTTCTTGTAGATGCTAAACGGCTTGAAATTTGGTGCTGGGTAAACCTGACAGGTTGGATTACTTATTAATCTAGTTGTAATCAGTTTAACAAGTATGTAAAAGATTAAAAAGTCTATGCAATTATCATTCCCCTGAGCTATGCCATGTCCCTCTGCTTTGTGAGGCTGTTGTAAAACTCTGCTATTCTATAATTTAGCAATTCCAAACCTAGTGTCCCTAAAGAGATAGAAGAATGTATGTATCAGCTAATTTAATTTTAGTCAAAAAAGTGGAGTGAGAGAGGAGGGTCTGCATACCATTTTCATACTTATTCTATTTCTGAAAGAGAGTGCCATTTCTAATTGCGAATGTTTTAAAGCACAGAAGAATGGCAGTTCAAGCATCCCACAGGAGCTTTCAAAGCAGGGAAAGGGAAAACTGACAATGGTGTCCTAGAAAGATAAGAAGTCTGAAGGGCTAACATCTAAGTGCCCTTAACCATATAAACCCCAGAAAATCTCACTATGCCAATAAGTTTGTTCCTAAATTAGTTTTTATATATGTCCTTATTAATAGTCAATGCAGTCATCTTTTCAACATCCCACATCAATTTCCATTGCAGCTTTCCAAAGTATTTGCTTAATATAAATAAAAATGCTGTTTAGATTATATGTAAAAAGGTGAAGTGTAATCTCACAAATGGAAAAGAAAATAAGGCACTGAGCAACTAAAGAGAGTGATGAATTCTTTCCTAGATCTCTTAAGAACAGCACAAGAAATAATTGATTAATCTGTAACAAGGAAGTAGGGGAATATATATTAGGGAAAAGTCTACCTAAAAGGAGAACTAAACATGGGAACAGCCATCAATATATTGAAATGTCCTTTATTGGAAGTATCTAAGAACAGGGCATGAAATTCTCTGCCAGAAATTGTCAGTGTTATCCACATCCTGCATACCCCTGTGAATCCGAGAAGAAAGCTACCAGTGAAGGGTAACAGAGAAAAACAGCCTAATGTTGTTACATTCAAAATCCAGAATCTGTAAAAAACCTGAAAAAATGTTAAAGATATATTAAAAAAAAAAAAAAATCATTCATCTTGATATTCTAGTCTCAAGCCCCAGCAGGAAAATGCTCTTTAAATCATTTTCCTCCCCTTCAGTGTTAAGATAGACAATCACACCTCAACATTCTTTTTTGCATCAGTTGTGCCAAATCTCATAGCATTTCACAAATAACAGATAAACTCCTGTGACACTGAGGAAAAACAAAACTGTATGTGTTCACAGTTTCTCTCAGGTAAATACCGCCATAAATAACTTAGCAAATTAATTAAATTCAAGAATCATTTCAAAAGTTGATGAAACAAGCTCTTTGTCATACCCATATCAAGAAGGTATAATGATTTGCCATCAATGTATAAGGAAATTTTCATCGTTTAGGGGATATGCTCTTTTCCTCTATACATTACAGAATGCTGGTCTATCTGTTACAAGATTAATAGACAGCCATAAATCAGACTCCTTTCTTTTGTTGGTTATAAAGGAAAAATATGATAACCACATGTAAGCTGCTCTGGAGGATTATTTACAAGACCTATCAGATTCTGACCCAGCCTCTCCTCTGTCAGAACTGCAGTCTGAGCGTGCCCATGAACTTAAAATGGACTGCCCAAGAGTCACTCTCTAGCAAACAGCCTTAGAGATCCTGCTACTGAGGCTATGCAAATGTCAGGGAAACAGGAAGCCCGAGGCTGGCTTGAGCAGGTATCTGCCAGGACTTATCCACTGACATTAAAAAAAATCTCTGCAAAAGTCACGATCATGAGATGCTGGGATACTTTCCCCTCCCTCCTCCCTCTCCCAGGCACTGTGCTATTCTAATGCATATGTGACAGCTCACTGGTCAAAAGAATGGATGTGCTAAGGCAGGACATGAACTCCAGGAACAGCTGAAAGCATCAGGGTTTTTTTCTAGTTTGGCTTCAGGACAGTAGTCCTCAGGGGGGTTCCTAGCTAACTCTGGCATTAGCACGAAGATGCACTGCTGCTGACACCATGTGTAGCACTACTTACAGAGCTGCCAAGTCCAGACGAATACTTGATAGAGGTTTGTCTTGTGCTGGAGTGAGATTGTACACTCACTGCTGGAGGGCAGTTTGAATTTTGTTTCCCTTGCTTTGCCTTCTCTCTCTCCTGACCTCTCTTCCACCCTGCCCTGCTCCAAATCCATCCATCTGCTCTTGTCCCTCACTTCTCTCCCACCGTGCTGGCAGCGTGGGAGGCACACCCATAACTCGCTGCTCAGTTCCTCTTCTCGGCACCACCCTTCCCATTGCCTCCGATACTTGATCCCATGTTCATGTGTAACAGGGCTCATCAATGAACTTCAGGTATTGGGAGAATGAAAGATAGAGCAGAAGAACATTACAGTGAGGAGCAGGAAGTACTGAGGGGAGATTGGAAGTGATTGACAGGGGCAAGTCCCAAATATGGAATGTTCCTGCTTCAAGATTGGTGACTGTTTGTTCCAGCACACTCATTGGCAGCAGTGCTCTCATCAGCTTTATGGGGCTATTTATAGAGAAACTGAATACAGACAAACCCGTGAAAAATTCTCACCTTTCTCTTCCTGAAATAAGACCAAAACCAATAAATCCTGCTAAAATCCATTTCCCTAGCAATAGATTGGTAATTGTTGCTCCTGCTAAAATTGATAGTTCTAGTTCATGCAGGTCTCTGCTTTGCCAAATAGGAAGTAAGTGCTTTTGGTTCAAGATCTTGAGGTGTAGAGAAGACTTTATGAAAAAGAGTTCCTGTCAGAAGAAATGACCATACCATTGTTGTTCCTCATTAGGTAACATATAGAAAAGCTGATTTTTTGTCAGCTTGGTACAAGCACCAAGGAATAAACAGCTGCTCCATGGTTCCCTGTAGATGTCACCCTTCAGTGAACAACAGACAGGTTGAATAGTGATGCTGCTATTTATCCATGATCTTCTTTTTACAGACTAAACCAAAATTTTTCATTACATCATCATATGGTTTGGATGAAACAAGTTGTTTGGTTTTCCTCAATAGGAAGTGTCACAGTATTCCAGCAACATTTAGGAAGAGTCTGAATCTCCCACCACAGGTTTTCAGTGTGTTCTCCTTCAAAGTACCCACAGGATGATGTAGGGTCAGGGGTTTTGCTGGGCTTTTCCAAATATCCTATCTCACAGATTCAGAAAAGAAATTCAGCCAATGGTCTCATGGCCAGACCAAATAGTCAAGGAAACCTAAGTCTTGGAATTTAGCATAAGAAGGCCTGTGTACAAAGGGAAGGACATTCTCATTGAAAGAAACCTAGTGGTAAAACAATCAAGTGGAAGAGACAACAAAGCAAAGATTCATGCTGGCCTTCCTAGACGAAGGCTATCCAATGTGCATTTGAAATGTGGTTGATGCTGGCTGTCTGACAGAGGTACAGTGGAGTGAAGAATTTCTCCATCACCTCAGTCATGAGAAGGGGACTTTAGCAGCACCACTTACTTTAGTAAAGACTGGACATCAGGCTAGTGGTGTCTCCCCTAGTCTGACTACTGATTAGGATCTGTAGAAAAATACTACAAATTCAAGCAAATCTCATTAACGATCTAGCATTTCAATGAAATTTTCTGTGCAACAGTAATAAAAGTGGATCTTTCCATATGGTAATGGTCAGAAATCTTGTAAGAAGCCCATTGCTTGGGCTGCTTTTTAGTTCATTGAAGCTGTAGTATTTGCATAACCTGAAGATCCAATCTATTGCATGGTTTTAAGTTCTTATGCACATTAATACTCTAAGTTAAAGTGAATGAAAACTTTCCAATACTTTAAAAATCTGTTCTGGAATAGGATGAAGAATACATATAAGACAGGTAGGACAAAATTAATCTGCAAAGATCTTTCACAAGGAAGAGAAAGTAGCTGTTTGAAATGTATTTATACAGCATAGGCATTTTTATATTCTCAGGCATATTCATAGGCATATTTATATTATTTTATATAGGCATTTTTATTATTCTAAATTCTTTATAATAGACACATTTTTCTTTTACACTTTCAGTGTGTAAGTCAGCAGAAGCAACCCTTGTCTCATTTCTTTCCTTTGCGGTAACTTGGAATACATCCCATTAATCTGTCAATACAGATGTGGTCAAATTGGTCAGTGCAGCCTAGAGGGTGATTCTGCTGACCCTAAACCAGATGTTTACTGATGATTCTCCGGCCTCCATAAACCATATTTGACTATAGCTCCCTTAACCATAGCAGGTCCTTAGAAACTTAGAATACCTTAGAATTTCAGATACCTACTTATATTTAGCTGTTTTATTCTCCAACTAAGTCACACACAAATGGTGTATTTCAGTTGCCCATCTATGCCATACACTACGAAGTGAGAGGTTATAGATATCCTAATTGTTCTTAAGCTGCTGCTCCAGAAGGGCACAAGTCTCCCTTAGGTCCGTTATCATATACACCAGGCCTACACAAATATTTCAGCTACCTTAAAGCCCCTTAAATGTCAGCGGATGCCTATTTTTAGAAAACTGAATCAACAAAAAATGTCTGGCAGCAATGAGAAATTCAATTCACAAAGTTATATGTCATATATCATTGTAACCCAATAAACAGACTCTGTTTCCTGTGACGACAAATTAGGCTGTAGCATCATGAAGAGGTGACTCTGGTGTTGTTTCTGTAGTTGTCAGTATTGCTGCTACTCAAGGCCTCTCTGCCCAATGGTTTCTTGTGCAATCCAAAGTTAGCACTGTTAACATTTAAGTAATCAGCAATAAATCTGGGTTAACCTAGAAGAATGTCTTTGAGATGTGAGAGCTGGGAGCTTCTGTAGTACCATTCCTTTCAAAATTCTTTCATTAATGAGGTTTTGACACACAGTAGCTAGTGACTGTCTTTTGTTTCTGTAAGATGAAAAGCTGAAATTCGAGACATTAAAAGCCCTGGACAAGTTATCAGTATGTATTTTCTGTCTTCAAATCATGCTAATATTATTATATTACAATATCAAGTAAGAAATAATCCAAACACCCTTCAGCAATATATCACTGAATCTTCAAAATCTCAGTGGCACAAGTGTAGGGTGCCAAAATCCAAAATCCTCATCCAGTAAAGTCAGTGGTATGTTGTTTTTTCTTCCTAGGGAAGAAAAGATGAGTCAGTCCTGCTGAGATATGACCATATGGCTCTAACAAACCTAGGTACTCAAAGCCTGGTGCTTAAAGCACTGTGATGATCCTGTAGGACAGTGATACCACAACTTATACTGCTTTCTAAGAAGATTTTTTAGGGTGTTGTATTTGTTATCCCCTGCTACCAAATCATTCTATTGTTTTCAGCAAAATAAGTGTCACACAGTCATGCATAATGCACAGATTACCAGAAAAAGAACTGAAGCAGTTTAAAGATCTATTAAATGCATCATTTTGGGGACAGAATAGAGGAACAAATGGAAGAAACATTAAGCATGTGTCTCCAGTGAAAGACTAGTCAAATAAACAGATCATCATCTATGACAGATACTTAATTCATGCAATAGAAATATTTTGTAATATGTCCATGAGATTATTTATAATGTGATTTGGCTTTGCTCATAGAGGAAGACCTTGATACATGCCTGAGGAACCTATAGCGAACACAAAGATATTTCAGGGATTTTTAAAACATTAACTGTGATACATGCTTACTTCTAAAAGGCAGAAAGAACATCATGTGCTTGAAAACAGTGAATTCTAGTTGAAGACAGCCAAACTCATCTTTATGTCCACACATTTATTTTCTTTTCACAGCATTTTCAGCCTTACCACAGGTACACTCTGTTCATTCTGCATTTTCTGCACTTCTGCCAGTAGATCTAACCCTGTTACACTTTGCACTAATTCTTTTGTAATTCATATTTCCTGAAGAAACTTATTTTGTCTCTCTCTGTTAGGTCTTTATTTCTTTTCAAATGCCTTCAAAAATTTCAAATGGCAAACTCACACAAAATGCTATGCCTAAGTATGCCTGGATTTAAAAAAAGAAATTGAACCACACCCAAACTCTGCAGCTGATTACTACTCCTATTCAGGAGTCCAGATCCTAAGCACAACATGTTTCAAGCCCTTTCATATATATCTCACGCCTCTTGCCACAGCTCCAGCTTTCAGCAGGATGTTCCCTTTCCATTTAAAAACAGAAAAATAAAATTAAACCAGGCTTGTATATTCGCTTCCACCTTTTTATTCACTCACACAGATTTTGATAACAGATTCTATCACCCTACTAGCTTTCATTTTAACTTCCAACACCAGGATATACCCACACTGAAATTTCTACCCTAACCTCAAAATTGCATTGATGTTCTCCTATGCTCATACTTTAGGACAATTGGATAACACATGTACTTGAGACACTTTTTCAATAGTAAGATTTGTAATAGCATAAGAATTGTATTAGGAATTAAAGAAAAATATGAAATCTGAATTCTTGATTTCAGCATTCCCAAACCAAGGAAACAGACCCTAAATTCTGTGACGCATTAACATGGTAAGAGATTCATAGTTCAATTTTAAAGTATAATTTTGTTTAAATAATCTGAGTTGATATTTGATTATGAGAAAAGCAGATGAGAATGTTTGGAGAATAATAGTGGTCCATGGACCTAAAAAGATTGATACTACTACCCTGAAGTACAAGGGTATAGGATGTATGCTGTTCTCACCTGTTGTTCTATCTCACTGGTGAGAACTGCATGGCACAGCATTTATGAAAGTCAACAGGTTCATCTTAGAGCACGTTCCCCATTACATTATAGACAAACAACAGAAGTATAACCAATGTCTCAGGAACTGGGATATAAGCAGCGTCTGTTTGACAAAGGCCAGGTCCCAGGATGTGTTTAATTCTTTACAGAAAACAAAGACCAGAGATATTCCTATGAAAAAGGTATTTTAAAAGGTATTATTCAGCCTTTTGCTGAATGTCACTTCTTTTACATAAAACTTATATATGAAAAACAGACAACTGTTCAGAATTCATATTTTCTGCTTTGGTCTTTGCTATTACACTGAGATTATAATAAAATAAAGGTTAGGCAGCACACTGAGTTCTGTAATACTCTATCTGTTGAATTCTGTAATACTCTACCTGTTGAATACTAGTGTGTTGCTTACCCCTTTCTTGTATCGACCTCCTCATTTTTCTCTCCCCATTTCACTCCAGGTGCTTACCCTATTTAGAGCACAAAATCTAGGGCCTCTGTTTTCCCAGTGATTTCAGGTACTCCCTTGCTCTTAACTCAGTAAAGCCTGCAGGAACAACGCATTTCTTTTAAAATGAAGAATTGCATGTTGCTCACACTGAACTGAGTGGTAAAAGTCCTAGCTCTGGATTAAATCAAGAGGGTAAGAATTAAACTGTATCGCCATCTATATGCACTCTTCTGTCTGAAGATGATATAGTCCACACTAGCTACATAAATCCACATAAATGCCAAAAGCTGAATCAAAACCTGCTCAATTACAACTCATGTCATGTATCTTTATCCCAAGAACAAACTCCATCACTTCAGGTAGCATCAGTTTTTTCAAGAGTTGCCCAAGGGACCTTTCTGTCCTAAAGCCATTAACGGATTGCTCTCGTACATACACGGTAAAAAAGAGCATTTGTATTCTTCTCAAAAATCATAATCCTGTCCTAACCTCTCCCACTGCTGACAATTCTATTGCTCTTCCTATCTTAGACTTACAGCTTCCTATTGCCTGTGATTTTTTCATTCCCTTTTCCTCACAGTACAGATGACATCTTAATGATACCCTACCCTACATCATTCTTACCTTGACTAGAGTTCAGTCTTTCTTCACTACTCTAAGAAAGCTGCTGTCAAGTCTTTTGCTCTTCCACTTTCTTACTAATAATTTTACTTTTCTGAATCCTTAGTTTTACCATTTCCAGGGCATCCTAAATGACAATGACAAAACTAATAGCTCTTTGCTCTCTTTCTTTCTCTCCTCCTAATTCAATTGTACTGTTCTATCTCTTACCACACTGGCATCCACAGTACTCATCTGTCTTCTTTGCAGGCTCCACATAGCCTTTAGTAAAGTTCTGTTTTTTTAATTCTCTTCTATTTATTTTCCAAACTCTTTAAATTTTCCAAACTCTTTAAAATTGTATTTGGCACTATTGTGCCTACATCATGCACTTCCAGGAGTGTCCTCCTGTTTGTCCAATTTATATCCTCCTTCAAACATCTCTTTTAAATAAACTCCTGGAAGTGCTCTACAACTCATGCTTACTAGGCACAGCAGAGTCCCAATCTATCAGATGGGTGGGTAGCCAATATGACTTTGTGACACAATTAGCACGGGGTCAGTAGCCTCTGACCATGGGTCATTTGCAAGGATCAGAGCTACTTTTCCACACATTACAGCTTCCCAGAACAGTCTTCACCTACTGAGCTATTAACTGACTTACTAGTGCAGAAAGATACTAACTCACAGTTGCATTCTACTCCTTTTCATAAATCTTCTTGAAAACTGAGGACAGAAATGAACACCTTTATTGTACTCATCTATGCCTTTCTAATCAAGTTCACCTTCTGCATTGGTCTCTTTGAACAAAAGAACAGAAAAAAGCAGGTACTGCAGCAATTTGTTACACTTCACAAGCAGCATCAGCTTAATCTGTACTGAGTACTGATCCTGAAGATTTTTCAGTCAGGGGATGGTCCAATCCTGATATCTGCATGAAGGCATTTGAGACTCAGCTCATTGTCCCACACATAGGTGTCCAGTGCTGCTTGAGGTGTCTCAGGTGAAGTGAGAAAACCCAAGGCAGGTGACAAAGGACCTAGGGAAGACTTGAGCCTCTCTGAAACAGCAGCTGGGCAATATCAAAAGTGTTTAGATTCTTCTAATGAGAAACTCAATTGAATGTTCAGTGTCTGTAAAGAAGCATAAGTGATAACAGTTTCCTCTAGTTGTAAAGTGCAGAGACAACCTTATTCCTTAATTGATGTGATCTGTGCATGACGATAGGCTGTTTTGCTCCCTCCTAATTGTTTTAGCATTTAATTGCAATGCATATGCTCTTCTTTCAATAGCAGATTTTAGATTACTCTAAACAAGTTAATTATATTTCACAACACTCTTGTGCATTAGGGAAGTATTAATATTCCTGTTTTGCAGTCTAGGAAAAAGGAAGGACAAGAAAGGGTAAGTGGCTTCCTGAAGGTTAAACAGTAAGTCAGCAGCAAAATTTGAAGAGGAACTCCAGACTCTCAACCACAGTTTGAATTCCTCACAGACCATTAACTCCCATATTAAATGTAGGGATGGTAACAAATACATTATTTTAGCGTTTCAAACTGCAAACAGTACATTTGTGAAAGGATGCAGGAACTTGAATGAAACCTTCAGAATTCCAAAACATCATTGTCGAGGTAAACATTGACCTGGGTATCCAAAATGCTCTGACAATCCCTATCACTGCAACGACAGCAGAAACTGCAGGCACAAAGAAACAAACAAGACTGAATTCCATTTGCTCCCTGCTAAGAGCATCACTAAGACAAACATCCTTTCCTTGAAAAAGACATCTCACCTTCACCCTAAAAGACAGTCACACTTGGGGATAATTTCTAAGCATATTTGAAACTGTCTAATCTATCTCTTTTTTTCTACATACATCAATTTTAAGCAGATAATTTTTAGGGAAAAAAGCTGATATTGCTGTAACACCCAGATGTCTCAGACAGGATGAGCGACACACTCTGTTTTAGGTACTATATAAAAATATATGTGCAAAGACATTATGAGCTAATTCAAGCACAGACAACAGGTGGGTGTAACAAACAGCAGTACAGTTGCAAGAAAGGAGAGATATGAACAACAATTATGAGAATTAATGTCTTCATATACTGCTAAAAATCCTATCTTATATTCTGGAAAGTATAGATGAGAGGTTGTATAAGGTATGAAACTAAAAATCTGGTCTTTCACTGTTTTCATTTATTACTGCTTTACCTGAATTGCACGAAATGTGAGAAATGACAATCAGAGACAGGCAGATCAAATATTTTCTGATTGAGCACATACATAGTTATTCTACCAGTAAAACAAAATAGCAATGCTGTTTTTTAAAATGTAAGGCCAGGTACTATGATATCCTGTACCCCTACTCAACGTGTCCAGTGCTCCCTAAAACATTTTTGAAGTACCTGCTTGGGGTTTTTTTAGTAATTTCTTACCCTATTCATTCACTGCATATAAATTGTATGGGTTTTCATTAATATATATTATATTCTAGGGCATATTTCACATTGAATTGTTAGGGCCAAGTCCCAATTACTTTCGTGATTGAGTTTGATCTTTTTGTTATATCTATTTATTGTCGTTGTTGAAGCGGCCACAACACACACGAACTCCAGTAACAGTTTCAAACAAAAAGCTATGTTTACTCCAAAAGCTAGTGTCATTTATACTCTTTTTCATGTTTACCATTCATGCCACTTATCCATTGGTTGCTCAACCACTACAATAAACACATTAATTATCATTAACTACAATATATTACTATTAGTCACCTATAGCATAAGCATTCAGGCATTCAGAAAAATAACAAGTGCAAATATGTTTCTGTTTTTCTCCTTCTATTGTTTAACTTTCTTGCTTCTGTTAATACTACATTTTCATGAGTAAAGATAAATTGTTTTTCTTCTCACAAAATTTTCTCATGGTCCTTCTCTAGCTGAAGTAACAAGCCTAAGACATGATTTTACAAAGGCAGCAAGGCCCTCATTTTATAAAGTTTTACCTAAATGCCACAGTTTATATAGTCTGATTGCCTGGGATAGTATGGGAACTTCACCATAGGAATCTGGATTCTATACACTTCCAGATTTATGAAATATTTGGTTTATCTAGAGAACGCACTCAGCATTTACATGTAACACAGAGATATACTTTATGCCCATGACACATGGAGATAATACACAACATGATGAAATCACAGTTCAATCTCCAAGCCCTGCTTGTACCAGTCTAATGGCCAAGAAATCAGTCTCCCATTAGCTGTCTGTCAGACAGCTTCATGTCAATTCCACTCTTTTAAACTTCTTCTCTCCACAAAGTCTTTCTATGGTATATTGATCTTTGCTGATGTGACCTGAGAATACCAGTTCCGTGCCAGATGAAAGTTACCAGCAGACTCTAATCTACTTATCTGTGTAAATATTTATAGTTTAGTCAGCATTATGGAGTTGAGCATTAATTCATTTCAATGACTATCATTCTGACCTGGGTTCAAACCAGCAACTTTATCAATTACAAGCCAGCCATATCTCCACTAAAAGGGTCCCAGCCTCTAGAAATGTATACAATTTCTACAAAATATTGCCTGGAATAATCAGATCTAAACAGTCTTTGAGACACCATAGCTCTCACTTATGTCTTTGGGTTGCTAGCTTGCTTGCCAGGAGCATCAGCTGATCTGTTCCAAGTACTGTTAGCACAAGTTATCACAATTCCTACCAGACAAAACTATGGAAACTGCATGTTCTCTGGCTGACAACCAGAACAGGGCATAATCATAAAATACACTCTGAAATGAGCCTGGTATTAGAGTGTGAATACTAACTGGGCATGAACTGTGCTTCTAATACTTGGGACTCTTCTCATCCCTCCAATACCAACTTTCTACATGTCAATACATGTATCTGAGAAAAGCTACCTCAGCTCTTAACTCCAGAGATACCACATAAAATGCAAAACATAACATCATTCTTCACATGTACATGCAGAGAACAAATGTGATTGTAAATCAAATTCATTTTAGAGCTTTTAGTTATTTCAAGTAGATCATTGCTAACATTTATATCTACATAAATTTATTTTTGTTTCAAAATTATTAGAACTCTGATCTACTTTGTCTTCTACACACGCAATTCTTCAGTAGGACTACATGAGTACAATGTCACTGCACTGTTTCTCTATTGGTAAAAAGATTGGGGCTTAGACAGCTTTTCCTTGCCAAATTGCCTTTTTTTCTATTCCACCAAATTTTATCTATTTTCTGAGTCTCTTGGAGAATTATAAAATAACATTTTTTGCTTCCTCCTTGGCTATGCATCAGTGTCCTCTCTGCCTGCCTAACAAAGTTAATACACTGAGGGGAAATAACTGGTAGGATTCTGAAGTTTTTAGCTGGCATTCAGCTTGGTGGAGAGGAAACCTGCTGGGTTTGGGGTCTTTTAACTGATACAGTATTCTATGGTTCTGTCACATCAGTAAATTGTGGCCAACCACCTGTTGGATCCATATGCTTGAAAACTGATTGCCAAGAAGAGGAGCTGCACACAGAATGTCATCCATACATCCTCCTGTGTGCCTTGTCAGAGGAAAGAAGGAAAGAGCTTTTTGCATTAAAAGACATTTTGCAATTCATAAAATGGATTTAAATTAAGCTGCAGAAAACATATATTTAGAAAAGCAGCTGGATAGATCAAGTTTTAACCATGAAGAATTTTGACCCTAGGATAAGGAATATACTGTTATTTAAATGACCAAATCTTTGTTAGCACTACTATCCATGTGTTCATTGGGAAGATGAGGGTGGAGGAGGCTGATGTGTCGATTTCAGTCTTCACCTCATTAAAAATATACTAAGGCTTACACTAAAGCTGCATAGTGTATACAGCACATTGTTCTGCTGTATTCCTTCTACACCAGGAGAAACTGTTTTTAATATTTCATTTTGTAAATGTGAAGGCATGGATGATGACAGGCAAGTTGACCACTAAAACCAAACCTGTGGAATAAAGAGGAATAATCAAAGCTCATGCTATCACTTCATACTTCCCGCAAGCACTGCTGCACAGCAACTGGCTGCCAGCAGTTCTGCTGCAAACCTGAGCAATGGCTTCAAGTTGTTCTGCTCCTGTACCAATGCACAGAAATATGACACACCAGTATACAAATTACCAATGGGGTTTTTTCAGTCACTTCTGTAGGATGTGGATGAACCTCCTCCCCATGTCAGGCAAGGAGAGTATTTGACTATGGTTTATTTTTAAGCACTACTTGGATTATCTTATTGAAAACCACTGCACTGGCGTAAATCTCCTATCATCACACAAACACACTGCCTAAGATTGACTACAAATGTACCTATATAGTTAATCAAACTAACCACTTGGGCTGCTCAGTTGTTAACAGGACAGGGTAAAGAGTGTAAAGGTCCCTTTGGGCTCCCTTATTTATTGTGTCATTTTATATCATCCACACTAAAGCTCTGTCCACACTAAAGGTTATATTGCAGCGGCATTCTGCTCCTGCCAACAAACATGTGCCTTCAAGGAGCCCTGAACAAGCAGTCACATCTGTGTCCACTCCTGTACCACCCATTTAGCAGAGACAATGATCACTAGAAACAACAAAGGAGCCACTGATAAAACAAACAATGCTGTGAGCCAGACATCACTGTCATCCCAGCCAAGTTTGCCATGAAAATACTCAAGAAAAAGGGAGGGGGGGAGGCAAGAGAGATATCAAATATAAAACTGTAAAACTTAGACCCTAGAAGACGTTATAGCCCTGCAGCCACCCAACCCCATATCTCGTAGCATGTTCTAATGCACTGCTGTAGGATTGAGCAAGAAAGACTGGGCAGTGTACATGGGAAGAAAACATCCAGCACCTCCTCCCATTTGGAGTCACATAGTCTCCTACGAGTCAACAGACACAAGGAATAATAATAATTGTAATTACGATAGTAATTATAGTAATAGAGAATCACCAACCTTGAGGATCCCAGTTCACCTGTTTTCTTGGAGTCTCGATTGGAAATTTCATCGCTTCCTTTTGGCAAAGGGAGTAAAAAGAATTAAATAAATTTGCAACCTTCCTGTCTCGATGCTGCAGTCAAACAAATTAATTTCAAATTATAGGGAGCCTGCGCTGTTTGACAGAGGAGAACTGGTGGTTGCCAAGGAAAGAAATACACAAATAAATCGAAGAAGGTGGGGAGGGGTGGGCACGGGAGTGGAGTGGAGGGGTTTGCAGGCACCCCAGCACAGACAGGGGTATAAGGGATGGACTGAGGACTGGAGAGAATCTGGAGGAGCAGGAAGGGAGCAGACTGAGATAGGCAGCGGGTCCAGGGTGCTGTTGGCTCCAGGGGAGGCTCCCGCAGCTGCCTCGCCCCGTCCACCTGCAGATGTCAGGGTGGCGGGGTCCCCGCTGCAGCGCGGCCCCTCTGCTGCGCCCACCCGAGGGGGACCCGAGCTGGCAACAACGCAGGCTTGCACGGATCGGGGAGTCGTCCAGCCCCCCACGCCCCCAGAGACACCTCCCACACGTGCACACGGTCCTTAGCCTCAGCTACCCCCCAAAAATGAGCCCACCTCGGTTCAGCCCCGGGCACTAGAGAGGTAGCAAAAGTCAGCCATGGGGCGTGAGCCGCAGCAGCATGGCTGGGGCGAGGCAGGGCGAGGCTGGGGACCACCTCGGCTCAATGCAGCAGCAGCCTGGCTCGCCCAGGAGAGCCGGAGCAGGAAGAAAAGGAGGAGGAGGGAGCCACCCTATAGCTTTGGAGGGAATTCACGGAGCCCCTCTCTGCACTGGTATAAAAAGGGGGTGGGGAGAGCCTGCGAGTCCCTTTGTAAGCGGCAGTGGTGGGGTGCCTAGGGAGGGGGCAGGCTCCGGCTGGTACTCACTAGGCATCCTTCCCGAGAGGGGGATGCAGGCTTGTTTGGCGGAGTTTGCAGCCGGAGACGCGCTCGGCTAAGCTACGAGCAGCGGTGGCGGCGGCGGCAGCACATGGCAGGAGTACGGCAGCATCCAGAGGCTCTGCAGCGCAGGGGGAGGGGAAGGGCAGGGGATCGTCGGAGCCCCCGCAGGCTCTGGAGACCAGAAACAGGTACCCCGAAAGCCAGGGGACTCCTGCTCCCCTTTCCGTCCCCGATGCGCACCGTGTACAGGGACAGACACTTGGCGTCAAGGCAATGCCTGGCACAGCGGGGCTGTAAGGTGTGTAAGATGCGGGGAGGGGGCAGGAGGCTGGAGGCCCCTCAAAACCCCCCCGAGCTCTCAGGGGCCTTCGGGAAAACGGAGGACACTTGTGCAATTACCAGGCACTTGCTTCTTTCCAAATCTGCACTCTCCCTCCTCTTCCTCCTTCTGCAGGCTTTCCCTCAAACCCAAAACAGGCTATGAAACAGAAAGGTCTCCAGTTCCAGTTACAATACATGCCCCAGCTCCCCTCCCTTAGCCAGGAAAACAAAACCCCAGCCCCTCTGGGGGCCTGAAGGAAAACTGTGTGAGGTTAACCCTGTCCTGCCTATTCTCTTCCACAGTGGAAATCAACTCTTTGTGTGAAGGGGATCATCCACGGGGGATGGTTTAGTGGAGACCTCCACAAATTCTCATATGTCATGATCAGAGACCCATACCAGAATCAGTCCAGAACCTGAATTTTCAGGAAATGTGGTTGTGATCTAAATCTGGTGTCTGTGATAATTTGTGCCCTGCTTTTTGCCTTGTACTTTTTTCTCAACTGCCCTTCTTCTGTCTTTCTTTCCTATCTGTTGCTTGAATGTTAGCTAACCTTGCAAGACCAAAAGGAAAAATCTGCCCTGGTGAAAAAAAAAACAAAAACAAAGCAGTCCAAAATTTGTGGCTGTCCTCAGGAAACTTACTCTGGAGGTTAGCACACTCTATTCACATCCACATTCTGAAACTAAATCCATGCTTTTTCCCTGTCTTTGTTCAACCCTAAACAGGAAGAGGAAATCAGTACTGAGGAATCCACAATTTCATTTAGTGGTGGTGTGCAAGATCCTGTAAAGCAGCATGTAGTTAGAAGAAACTAGATAGAAGTAATGCAGCAAGTTTTCTCAGGGGAGGTGCTGGGAGTCTCTCCTTCCCCTAATCCAAGCACCCCTGTGGTTCTTGTTTTGTGCTGTACAGGAGGAGGCGGGAGAGGCTGCTCTAAGGGAGGACATGGTGAGAATGATAATGAGCCTACTCATTCAGACTTGAATTTGAGATGATTGCAATGATGACATCAGGAGCACAAGGTATTTCCTTTGCAAGCAAACCATGATGCATTCTGAACATGCTTTGGGATTTCTGTTGACATTACTTATATAAACTGAGTGGGAACAGAAGTGAGTATAGGCTTTGCTAATTGCGCAGTGTAATCACTTGAATCATGGTTACAGTAACCTAAAAGGCTTCAAAGAAGCTTTCTGAACCCCCAACAAGATCAGTTATCAAATATGTATCAATAAATAACTATTCATGTATTTATACACACACACGTATAATATATATATATATGCATGTAAATAACTTTTCCTTAGCATTCAAGTTTCCAGCATAATGCCATCTTCCTTGCACGTTACCAGGGAAAACCTAACATATAGGCAAATATTATTCACTTGTGTCACCCTGTCCCTCTGCCACAACTATCAGCAGTTAACTGATAAAGTGTGTATTCTGCCACAGACACCTGTCCACTGAGAACTCACCTAAGATAATCAAACTGAAACAGTCCACTGATAAGACAACAGCATTAAATTCCTGCTAACACATGCAAGAAGTCTATAGTCTGGAGGTGAATTCTTCAGGTAGTTCATTACCAGAAACACATCCTGATTGTTACTGTTTAAAGAAGAGGAATTTTCATGAAAATGACATAATGGAGACATCTCACATTTGTTTGACTTACTGTAACACTAAATAGATAATAATGACACAATGCCATATTCATGTTTCTTGTATCCCCTTAATGTTCCCATATTCCCAGAAAGTGTCTGTAAGCTCTACATACTTGCTACAGCTATATGACTGATAAACTTTGTGGCAAATCAATGTAGTCTATCAGGTACATAAATGCATGACATCATGTAATTGTTTTGCAATCTTTTTTTACCATGTTATGATCATGGAAAACTTGCTCAATTATTTCAATGCCTTAAACCTGCAGCTTTATCGAGTGAGCCAATTTATTCCCAAAGTAACTCATTTAAAATCAATGGGGTTACTCCAGAGATAGATTTGGCATCTTTCACTGACAGCACAGCTGCTGCATAGAAACGTAACTATTATCTGATGCAAATAAAAGGCCTTTCACCCCTCAGTGATGTCATATTCTGATGACAGGGAGAACTGGTGCCTTGAAGCTACAGTGTTTCAAGCTGTTACTCTTGTCAACTTTTATAAGCTAAGTGCTTTCAGTAACACTTAATGTTTAAATGAAAGATCACCGAGAAAAAAAACCCTAAATGTAGCATAATCACTCTATTTTAGTACCTGGATAAGAATTTTCGGGATTTGACTGGTCTTCCTAAATTCTTCCTTCTCATTTAGGGTTTATTGTTCAGACACAATGACCTCAGAGCTGAAGTTAGTTGAGAATCAGTGCCTTACAGGACAGGGACATGACAGTCACAATGCAATAGAAAAGAGGATTTCTATTACAAGTCATCTCATTGAAAAAAGAATAAAATGCTAAGTGCCCTTTTACTGTTCATTAGTAATATAGCATGAGTTATTTAGAAGTGAATTTGATGTAATTCAAAGAAAGCCACAGAAAAACAGATTAATAAATACCTCTTATATATTATATATTATTAAATACCTCACTTAAATCTAGTGAGTAGGAATGGAAGAATGACTTAATCCTTGATAGCAGGTAGAAATTATCTGTAACTTGTATGTTCCATTTCTTAGATGCTCTGAAGAAATGAGACAGAACTAGGTGCAAGTCTAGACAGTCGTTGTTATCACTTAACAATGTACCCATTTGTGTATATAACTATTCGTTTTATGGTTAGCTATATAGTTGTTTGAAATCTGCTATTTCTAATTGTGAAGATTATTCTTTATTGCGGCAGGTGGGTGGCAGGTGCCACAATCTTCCAGAAGCATCTCCGTATGAAGCCGCTCGGTTGGTGCCAGCACACACACACACACACACACACACACTCACACCCCAGATAGCTCCAAGTAAGGTCCATGGCAAAGAGCCGGGAAGGGTCTTTGTATGGGGTTCCACAGGAGATGTTTATAGCAGCCACGCACATGAAGGGACCCAGGGATGAAGACAAAGATGAAGACAACGGAAGGGTCCAGATTTATATACAGGGTCGGTAGGGGCGGAGAGAGAGCACCAGGGGCCAATGATCCGAGGGCACGAGTGCTGTGCACAGGCGGGGTTAGGGTATGGGAGCCAGTGGGGAAATAGTGAGGGAGTGGCTGAGGAACAAGGGCCAGTGGGGGAGCAGGGCAGGGAGAACTTTGTAGGGCAGGGACATGTACAGTAGAAAGGGGCAGGGAGCCCAATGGGCCAACTGGGGAAGCAGAACTGAGATACATTAACATATTGGAACAAAGGTCCCTGAAGAAGCCTCTTTCTGTCACCCTAACCTGGGGGGTACCTCTTAAAATCTTTTCCTCCATAGGATCCTCATTGTCCCTCAGTTAATAGGCCCACTGGCCTCCACAATTCTTCATTCACTTTATTGCCACAGGAGTGCTGTTATTTACACTGAGACCAAGAGAGCAACCCAAGTGAATTGCATCCTGTTCTTTATATTCTATTGACCCATTCTGCAGTTGTATTAATTAAGCATTATTAATTCTGCAGTAGCATTAATTAATTCAGTATTAAGTGACAGCTCAGCATCCTTTTATAATTTCTTTATTCACTAGGAAGCTTTCTGTCTAGGAGAACATTTAAAGCCTTCTCTTTAGGATGACCTGAGCACTTCTCGTTCAAATAGTTTTCAGAAGATTTAGTGTTGTTAAGAATCAGAGAGTTAACTAAAAATCAGGATAGTGTGAGGAAAAGCAACCTGTTATTTTTATTCTCTTCTATACATGGGGTTTCTTACCATTTTTTAAGTTATAGCATGCAGTGCCATGTTTTCATTATTTCATGGATTAATCCACAGAACAGAAAATTTACTGATTGGCAGAAATGGTTTCACTGAAAACAATGAATCTGCCTGAGGCAACTACACATCAGTAATAACGTCTGCTGGGATGGCACCACAGCCTGTCTGCAGTTCCTTTGGCCAGTGACACCTAAACAGAGTACACTATGATCCTGCCTCACGTCCTAACACAGCAATCATATAAGTGCTGGAAGAGAAGAGGGGCTACCTGATTCACAGTTTGTAATCACCTTCACCATCCTTGGCTCTTTTCTGGTACCCATTCCTCATTAGCCAGACTCCAGCTTTCAGATACCTTTTATATCAGTCTCTTTGTATGGCCATCAAGGACAATAGTGTAGTAGTTCCCTCTGTTCTATCTGTTTTCAGATAAAACAGATTTCTGTTCTATCTGGAAAAGTACAGGCACATCAATTAGTGTATTAGTGTATTGTAGATTTTTTTTTTTTTGCCATGTAAGAAAATATTAACTAAAGCTGCAGAGTACTGAGTCTGTCTGAACCCACTTACATCTGTTTCACATTAGTTTAATTTTACTTCAGTTCAATTACTCCTGAATCATACTCGTGAGAGAATTACAATCTGGCTCTCAGTTTTTCCATGATGTCCCTGAAGAATCCTCATAAGATCAAAGGCTGATATCTGACAAAAATAGTAAGCCTGATTAATAAAAATGAGCCACCAAATTCATTTTATAGCAGTACTATTCTCTTCCCTCATGTCATTTTTCTAAGATTTCTTACTTGATACATACGTGATACTCTACCTTAGACAGCTGATAACTTTCCTCCATATTAAACAGGAAATTTGGGAGTTAGCTTTCGGAGGTACCCACGTTTCTTTGCCATTCACACCAGTAGCAGAGCCACGAAAGGAAGGGTGGAGGCAGGAGCCAGCCCAGCCTGCTGACAGGTTTCAGCACCCTGGACAGGGACACGCTCCGCCGCCAGGGCCGCCTGCTGCCCCAGCACGGGGGCTGGGAGCGCCCGGCGCCGGCTGGGGACGGGAAACAGGGCTGGGAGCCCCGCTGGGCAGGAGCGCCCACGGCCCGAGTGAGAGCCCGGCCCGCCACGGCAATGCAGTGCCAGCGGCAATGCCGGCTTTGTGAAAGAACATAGCAGCAGGCACGGAGGAAGAGTAGCACACGAAATATCCAGAAAGGGAAAATGAGAGGCAGCGGATGAAGGGCGATCAATATCAAGAGCATAGTGACAAAAGTATGGAAACCCATGTAAGTGATGAGGTCAGAAGGGAACAGGAAAACCTCAACGCTTGAAATACGATGAAAGATTGAATAGATGGCTTTGACACAAGAAGGGTAAGGATAAATGGGTGGGACAGACCACCCTAGCTTGAGGACAGAATGAGGGATAAATGAGTGGAATATATTAAACCACATCTGCACATGCAAGGTGCAAAACTGCTCTGCTTGAGTAGAAAGGAAAGGAAAATAGAGCCAAACGCCCCACAGTTTTATGTATAAGTTTGTTGCTCTAATGTTCTTTCTTTAAATACTCCAGTTATATGAAATAAACCTACAAAGCTTTGCACTT
Organism: Vireo altiloquus; assembly: GCA_013396875.1. NCBI lineage: Eukaryota > Metazoa > Chordata > Aves > Passeriformes > Vireonidae > Vireo > Vireo altiloquus. Next base: position 1,197,835 of record VZRF01001259.1, on the reverse strand, counting down.
AGAAGACACAGAGATCTTGGGCAAGGGTTCAGATTATTTTCTGTGTTGCTGCCTAGCCTGCGTACTTTCTTGTTACTCAGCAGGACCAGTAGAACTAATACAGCGACATGGAAGAATGCTTATCCTGCGCTCTGACCTTTCCTCCCACAGATATGACAGCAGCGTCATCAGCCAGTGGGACAGGGTCAGGGGCCATACACAACAAAGACATTAATTCTGGTCTCAGAAGCATTGTCTTACCACCCATTTTGACTGAAAACTTCCACATTTCTTAGAATCAAGTATTCCACGAACAGCAGCTGTTCCTTTCAGTGTTTTGCAATGCAATATATCATATCAGTAACCTATTAAATGTGGGGATTAATGCACTATAGAACAGCTAAAGGAGGGAGGAACAGTCTGCACAAACACTGTTCACTGTGACCAGTCCTATAGCTTTCAGTCATGCCTATTTCTCTTCTACTCTGAATATCAAGGGAAGAAGCTATACTGAGCATTCGAAGGGCTGACTACAACTCTTGCATTAATCATCATCACTTTTACAGTACTCAGAAGAGTTTTACTACTTTCTAAATTCGGTAACATCTTTCTCACACGACTTGAGTAGTAAGAAGCTGTTCCCAAAATGTGAAAGCATTGGAATTGAGACTGGAGCTGTGGAATAAGGAATGAGATGAGGCTTTCTATGGAGTTTCACTCCCAGCACTGTCCCACATTTTCTCTCAACCTTGTAGCCCAGGACATGCATTTTTCCAGCCAGTTGTAGAACTTTTGGAGTCACTAGTTCAGCCATTGTTTGGAAGGTTAACACTGGGAGTTGCCCGTGTGCCTGTACCTGCACACCATTGCCACCTTCAGTGCAGGAACTCTCAGGGGAAAATTACTTTGAAACAGGATGATATTTCATGCAAAATCAAATCAATAAATTATTATTCTGTTGTAGGAAGACTGAGGGCTGTCTTCTGAGTGTAAGTTAGGAATCATTAATATTAATAGCAGGAACAGTGTGTCAGGCAGTATAACAATCATACAAACAGCTCATGACTGAATGCCTTAATATACGCACAAGGAAAAAGCTATTGCTACATTTCTGAAGATGTGTAGCCTAACAGTAGGCACATCCCAATTTGAGTTTCTACACAAATTGTACATACACATGCATCTAGCATCACCAAAAAACCCCAAACTAACCAACCAAACAAAAACCCCCCAATACAAACCCATTAGGGGACTCTAGTAGATTTGGTAAAAAAGAGAGCACTAAAAAGATTAGATTTGTCCTAATGCATAACGTCACCTTCTAGAACAACTACCATTCCCCATTTCATTAACTGTTTCATAGTATTTTTTAGAGGATATTTGGAGAGGATGTAGTGGAATTACAACAGTCTAGATGCAACATGGCAAGAGAATGCAGTGTTATTCACACATGGCATACCCTCAGCAAAGTGAGAAGCGCACTGTGAATCAACCCATAGGCAGTGACTTCTCACAGTTAGCAGATCTGCTACAGCCTACAGACCGACAGGTGACATGCATTTCATTCAGCCACCCATCCAAAGAAGTATGTCACTGTATATAATTATAATAAGGTTCTAGGCCTTTTGTATTCTGTAAGATAAAGGAAAAAAAACTTTATGTGATTTGGGAACTATAACATATATTTGAAGATAACATATCTTCATGTTGAAGAACGGAAATGTAATGTACATTAGCTTCCTAAGCTAAGAGTTGCGAGTTGTCTGCAGGCAGCATCCTTCATACATTTACATTTTGAATGAACACTTCCTTTAAGACTCTTACGGAGTAATTCAGGAATGCATCCCTACAGCTCTAAAACACCTGCAGTTACTTCTGTATGTAATACATAGAAAAGCCTTGAGATCTTCTGTTTAAAAGAAATAATAAAAAACACTATGTATTTTTACATCTTTACACTGTATTTGTCTATAAAGGTCCCACTTAGTAATTCTAATCTGCCTTCTTACAATACAAAATAATGTTATGTAGACAATATCTAGATCCCAGAGACTTAACATTATTGAACTGTTGGATCAAAATTGCTTGTATTGAAAAAGGCATGTACAACTCAGATAAGCAGTCTGAAAGCACTCTGGATATTTTTTTCCTTTTTTTTCCCCATTGTCTCAAAGAAATAGTTTCACAAGTTCCCAAAGGTATTTAGGCAAGCAACTCTGAGTCAATGATAGTTAGATAGGCACCTAAATATCTTGAAGATCTCTTAAGCACACATCACCTAATCCATCAGTACTGTAACCATGCTAATAGAATTAAAGAAGGGAAGAATTTAGCAGAAAACTCTATTGGCCAGCATTTTGAGTAAAGAAAGTTGATAGAATGAATGAAGGCTCTGCTGCTATCATAATTCTCTATCTGCACAAAGTTGTAATAGTGGACTCCATTGTCAGTGAGCTAAGAAGGAGTGCACAGGTATATATTTATGGCACAAGTTTTCTGAATGCCAACTTGGAACTCAAAGCAGCTGTGGTTATAAAACTGTTTCCATAAATTGGAGTCAGCTAACATTAGATGTTGCTAAATATATAAAGAGGCATGGAAGTTTGCTTTACAGGTCCTTGCAAGATAGATCAATAATTTGCCTTTGCCAGTACCTGTACGTGATATTTCAAGGAGAAAAATAATGCAGCTAATTCTATTTTCTTTAGCATCTTCCAGCTGAGTATCTGAAAACAGTCCACTAGCTAAAGCAAATCATGAAAATCCTTTAGAATAAATACTATTATAGCCATTTAGAGATGAGTTAATTGCTATATAGAATGGTCTAGCACCTCATCTAATTTCATGAGAATTCTGAATACAGTGAAAAGTGAAAAGGAGATTTTTCAAAACCTAACCACTTAATCGGAAAAAAAAGGGTAATTTTATGATCTAAGAACCCAGACTGGTATACTGAAAAATATTGTTGTTAAAGAAATAGTATAAGAATCAAGACATACATATAACTGTAATTATCATTTTGCTTGATAATAGTATACCTATTATTCCAGCAGTTTATTCAATCTTTGCATAAAACCACCCTCTCCCTCAATTACCACAAACCTCTATAAATTATACATGCTGGTAATTTCATATTACTTTCTGGCAGTATAGCATCATCTTTTAATTATAATAAGTATCTTATTCTTGATTTTTTTAACAGTCCAAAACGAATTAATCACAAAGGCTCTTCAATTTTTCATTTTGTGTAATCACAGAAACTTATACATGTCAATTTAACATTATACATCAACATCCTTTTTCCGACTCCCATAATGCTTTTTGTCTTCTTGGTCTTCATTCCACTGTCTTGAGAAGCAGTGGTCAAAACTGAATTAAAAACAGGTATGTTCACTGAAGACCTATTTCAACTTTATCTAAATAGAAAGCAAGCTTTTTTTGCATTATGCTCAGTGTTTTTAAACATCATAATGCTTTTTGCTTCTCTCATAACTGGGTAAAGATATTCACTCAAGATAAACTATGGAAATGCTGGAAACCTACTGTTTGCCCATTTCTTCTAGGAAATTCTCAGAAACACTGAAAGCAGTAATCACTTAAGCCGTGACGAGCTCTAAAACAAATCAGGTGATATTTAGCATTTGTCTTTTAAGCATATTTTTGCTCCTGCAGAGTTGTGACATATTCATGGCACATACAACCTGGTTCGGCTTCACTGACTTAGGACAGATATTAAAACAAGTGGTTTTTTACTTTGTTTATGCAATGAACACAAACAAACAGATTTTGAGATACAGGGACTAGGTTCTTCGTGCATGAATATTCTCTAAGATTGTAGCTGTTTGTCATGAAGTTTTCCGAAATAATTTCAGTTCTGGCTTTAGGGATGATATCATTAAAACAAACACATAGTGGTAGGAGGAAATCCAGCTGTTGCAACCATCGGATACATATCAGTCTGACAGCTGATACCATCTTTAGAGCTGGAGAGGCTGCCATGGGAACTGACAACAGTAAACCAATATAGCTATACTTTTTATTATATGAGAAATTAACTTTCAAATCAGTAACACTGCAGCAGTCATAACACAGCAAACACCAGTTACCAGAAATATATTCCTCAAAATCTTCTGGAATACAAAAGAAGTAGCCAGTAAAATCTTCAAATGAAAATTACCAGTACTGCCCACCTCCCCCTAAAAGCAATCTTACTCTACTTCCAGTAAATAAAACATTTTTTATGGACTCCAAAGTCTTACAAGGAGCCTTGTATTCATTTCCATTTATTTTGATCATGAGTGCTTTGTTTCATGTCATCTTCCTTCTCAGATATTTCATTCCACCTCAAAAATTGCTAATGTCACTAAGACCAAGAACAACTAAGACTGCTAACAACTTGCATTAAGCTTTAATCAGTCAAGAAACTTGTGTCTTAAATTGCTATCTTTTAAACTCCCATACTTATGAGATGTGATTAGAAAACACCATTAAGAATGAAATTACTACACCTCCAGTAAAGTGAATAGAAATTCTTTTCCCATAATTTCCACTGAAGTGGAAAGGACCTCCCAATATTTTCTAATCCATGGTATTAACATAAAGTTCACTGGGTATGTACTGAAGAGTGTGTTGCCTTATGGTTGTCAGGTGTCCTAGCCCTTCACAGATGAAGGTCCTTATCTATCAGACATAGCAAGATTATGAAGTTTCATAATACAATGAAGATTCTCCAGAAATCCTTCCATAGTTCTGAGCAAACCGAAAAAAGAAAACCTGGGAGAGGAACATGACGTGCTCTAACCAAGCACCCAAGCTCAAGGTGATACTAAATAGCTGGAAAACTGTGAAAACAGTATAGTTTAGAAAGGAGGAAAGGGACAGGCCTGTTGGTTTGACCTCAGGATATGTTTGACTCTTCAAAGATATGTTTTAAAGAAAACAAAAACAAAGGACTTGCAGAAGTAATCAGTAAATGCAATAAAACCTAATAGGTTTATCAATCAAATAGAATTTGAGGGGTTTTGAGATGCACAGCTAAAAGGAAGACAAAACATGCTTTCTTGATAGGTAAACTACAAGGATTGAGGTTATTAGTGATGATCCTGGAAAACCAATATTGAAAAATTTTCAATACTTTCATAGTACATTCTGTAAAATAGCTAGTTGTTCAAACGCATGGGATGTGAGAATGACAGAAATTGAAAGGTATTGCCAATATGTATTATAATTTGAAGAGTATTTACTAATACTGCAGATTTGTGTGGTACAGGCTAAAACACAATTGTGATTAGCAGCACCAAGTGCAGAGGCATGCCTTGGACGAGAAAGAAGAATTTTCATTAGGAAAAGCAGATGACACAGGAAGAATGAGACATGGCAATATTAAATGAACATGGAAAGTCTTAGAAAATAAAATTCATATCCACCAGGTAGAAGTTTCTAGCACAGATCTTACTAGAACATATAAAGAAAACATATGAATTGGAGAGAATGGGAATCCTGACTTCTAAAAAGTGAACAAAGAGCATGAGACTAATTCCACCTGAGACTAATACACAACATTAACTGCGCATAGAGTGATCATGAATGTAAAGGTTTTGTGTTCCTCTAAAGAACTGAATTTCTGAGCAAACTTTTAAAGACAGCTGCAAAAAGAAATATATGCAACTTTTAAGACCGAGATTAAACAGTTTATGAAAGAGATTTATATGATGATGTTGTCTTTCATTAAATAAACCATTATAACACACAAGACTTCCCATCCTAATCATATTTTTCTTTCTTTTTACATTGTATAACTGATGTTCTTACTCAGAGTAAATTCAACTTCTTGTAGTCTTGTGTGGAATTGCTATACTTTGTTATAGATATTAATGCTTAGTATTAAAAATCACAGGCTTTGCTGGCTTCTGTGACATTACCTTAGGGATAAATATTATTCTACATTTAGGTCTTATCCATATAATGTAATCTGCAGTTCTGATATTTATTATTCAAAGGATAGATGTCATTTCTGCTCCTTTTGATGATAAGCACAGTGCAAAAAGACTCATCTCAAAAATGCAGACGAATGCACTATATCTAAATGCCTCCATTTTTACTACCAACTATGAATTAAGGTGATTCAGACTGCAACCTACTGAGACACCCAAATTGCTGTACACAAGGTCACAAGTGTCACTGACAAAGCTATAAATAGATCCTGAGCATCCTGGCCCTTGGGCCTGTGAAACATCCATCAAACTGAAGCTCCTTTCTTTTCTGATACATGTAACATGTTAATGGACAGACGGGGCAAACAAGAGTTTATATCGAATTTTAAACCAGTAAATTTCAGGTTCTATCTAAATTGGAACATTGGATATTCCTGCAATCATATGATGTCAGTAAAAACATGCAAGTTTAGTGTGTAGTAGATGTTTTCCTTGGAACATAACTTATAGATGAAAGGAAGTCCTAAAGAATATAACAAAAAGTACTTAGAGTAATTCTTCCTAGGATTTTTTCTATGTATTAATGAGATGATTCTACAGAAAAACTACTCTTGAAGTATTTCATTGCAGTAGTCAAACTCCACACACTTCATTTTGATTCTGGACATTTTCTTGCCTATTTCTTTCTTTCACACATACTTAGAAGTGGTTAATGTGACCAAAATTGCTATTACTTATGAAGCTTGGCATGCCAGCTATTTTCTTACTCTGTTTTCTTTATCTTCCAGTTTGTATAAACACAGGCTTTTATTAAGTTAATGTATAAATATTATGGTACCTTTTTAAGGATAAATAGTAACCCCAAAGTCTTCCTAGTGGGAATTTAAGCCCATTTCTAGTAAAACTATGTTTCACATTCATGCAGATATTGAAAATTTATCAAAGTGCTTTGGAAAATCATAGTATATCTATGTCTTGTTTTGTAGGCAATTCTAAAGATACCCTTGAGAATTTCTGTTCTTGACCTTGACGAAGCTGAAAGAACTCTCTTCAGCATGGAGGATCCCATTTGTTCAATCATGTGCACTGCCAGGCAAGCCTGAGCGTGTTGTAGTAGCTGTGTCCAAAGTAGATGGGCCACACAAAATGCCACACTGACTTTCTTTGTCTGCCTGACATGGGCCGGGTAGACATAGATGATCCATCCAGCCTAAGCAGGAATAGCTTCACTAAATTTACTGCAGTTGTATCATTTATATATGTCTAATCTGAGTCATAAGTTTCTGATCTTCATTGAAATATTAAAAAAAATTCATCCTGTTTCTCATTAATTAGCATGAGTAAGCATTTCCATATATCACAGTAGGTAAAACAGTTAGAAAATAAATAATTTCTTATGGTCTAGACAACAGAGTTATGACATTTACATGGGTTTTTTTCCTTTAAAATTCCTATTTCATTAGTTATTCCAGTCTACATTCTTTAATACCTAATAGTTCAATTAAAGCAATGAGAAAAGAACAGCCTCCAGCAGTCAGCCCTGTTAAAGGACAGTTTTTCACCTACAAGCCTTCTGTCTGCAAACTTTCATGGGAACAGTACTTAAACAGAAAATGACATAAGGAGAAATATAGGCAAATCTTGAGTCACCCCAGCTACTAGATATTACATTACAGCTGAGAATAACATCTCATACAATTTATACAATTTGAAGCATCTAAAAATGGTCTTGTATCACAGGATAGATGCATTCTAAAACTCTGTATAGATCTAAAGAGAAAGCATAGTTATACAGTGCACATCTTCACAGCAGCTTACTGAAGGGGTTTTTGTAGTAGTTATTCTATATATGCTGCAGGGGAGACTTTTTCTTCTAAGCTGATACATTTTACAGAAGTTTAATATTGTGTTCACAGAAACTTTATATTATTATATATTCCTATGGTTGCACTAATTTTCCTTATAATATACACTCTTATTTTAGGTTAGCGCTCTTACTGCATTCTAAATTACAAGGTATTAAAAACAACAGTTTTCAAGATATGGATCATCTCCTCTGAAATTTTTCTGCATCATCTTTCCCACTGGAGCCCTAGCTTTACAAAAATCTGTGACTACTGCTGCCATACAGACAATAACAAAACAACTAAATGCATTGCCATGAATAAAGAGGAGTCTGCAACCCTGCCAAAACACTTAACTCTCCATCATTTACAAAGCTTCAATGATATTTCAAGACTGTACATGATTTTAAATAACTTAAAGAGCCATATGACCAAAGAATATGCAGCAAACACAAGGCTGAAAAGAACCTACCATCCCTCCTGGAAAGTAATCCTTCAAAAAAACAGAAACAAATGAAAACAAGCAAACAACATATTTCAGTAGCTATTAAGTCTTTTTATTTCCCTCATACCAGCTGTCTGAGAGCTACTTCCGTTGTTTCAACACAAGAATTTCCTAAGTAAGTAGCAAAAGAAAACTGCTCAGCTAGTCTGTTTAAATGCATTTAGAAGATACCATGTCCTCTAATCTTTCAGGTAAATGTTTTTATTTCCAGATAGCTGTAGGGGAACAGACTGCAAGGTTGCTGGTCTGAACGCACCAGGTGGGAATTGCTGCAACTCAGTGACAGTCCTCTGCAAGATGCAACAAGGGATTTGGAACACTATCACACCAAGCCACAGGCAGGTGATAATCTGCACTGAGATAGGGCATTTATGCCAAAGAAATACTCAAGTAAACCCAGGGGATTTATTTCCATGATCAAGTACATATTGTGATGAATTTAGGACTTTTCTAGAATACTGATCTGGTTGTTGTGCTGTTTCCTGCCTGTATACGTATGCTCATTTGACTGCTGTAAGAAAAAACAAGCATCAAAGAAGAAAGAGGCAAAGACTCTCCAAAGAACTGCAGATTTTAATTTTTCAGGGTACACACAAACTATTTTTTCAAGAAAGCCAAATCTTACAAAAGCAAAGTTCTGGCATTAGGAACAGATCTCTGTCCCAAGTGAGCAGGTATCTGCTTGAGGTCCAGCCAGACACACAGTCTTTTTCAGAGGAATGGAAACTTGTCCTGTCTGGGCTAACCATGAAAACAAAGTGCACATCTTATGGGGTATTTCCTTTTTTCTGGAAATATTTTTCTCTTGGTTTGTTGCTGAATACTATGAACTGTACATTTTCACAGCAGTTAGGTATCTACATTGGATGATACAGAGGACAGAGGTAGTAGACAAGAAGGCAATTGTCCGTGCCAGGCTGGGGACAGATGCTTACCTACATTTGCAAACGTGACTCTCATATTCCTGCTGCTTTTCTTCCCTCACAATGAAGGTGCATTTTAAAACCATATTCTGTTGTAATGCATTCTAAGGAAAAGGGGAAAAAGCCTGCTGAACAGGACAGGCTGTAACAGTGATTGCCGTGTTTCCTCTTTTCAAATTGGGAAAGGAAAATCTTACAGGTTTTGATATGTTGTTGCTTCTTCAACAATGGTAAGATCTCTGCAGTTATCGGTGTAACTTATTTCTGCATTTGTTTGAGTGGATTAAAGTCCAGGAGTGATTCAATTTTTGTTAAGTCTTTTTTTTTTTTAGTTTAGTGCATGTTATGGGACTTAATGTGCATTACACATCCGGGTTACTTTTTAATTACACCCAAAATATATATACTCTCACAGACATAAGGGGGCCAGAGGCCACCAAAGGTCTAAGGCCCATAAGTGAGACCAATTAGAAATACATAAAGATTTGGTATGTGTTGTCACTCGTGGTCAAAAATTTCAGACACAGGACATCTCTATGATGATGTGACTGCTGACTGAGAGGGAACAAATGGAAATCTCTGCATTCCCTCAGCGTTGCCTAGAAACCAGGGGAATATTTCTAAAAATGCTTACATTTGTGTGTTTTAATTATTTACATGGTGGAAAAAAGTATAGGAACAATAAAGAAGAGACTATGAGAAATCTGTCCTATGGGTTTGTACAGAACAGCCTAACACTGTATGTTGAGTACTACAAACTGAGAATTTGGGAACTCGATATTCAGAATTCAGGTAAAGAAACAAAGAAAGTATTTTAAAAGTACAGAAAGGTAACTATGAGAGCTTTTTTTTTTTTTTAAGGAAAATGCAAACAGAGACAAGAGTTTTCTGTGACATGATCTCTGTAGGAGAGAGTATTACGGCCAACCATGTAGAGGTAAGAATCTTGATCACTTATATTCATTCTCTCCAGTATCTTCAGGTATCTGATATGGAAACTGTTTAAAGACTACCTCTTCCTCTAAAATCTACAGATTTAACGATCTGAATTGTATCATTGTATAAATCAGAGACCCTGAAACACAAGAATGGTGGTAACTAATTTCCTGAAGCCCTTTCCCCAAATCCCTAATTTCACGCTCAATCTGCTTTAAAAAAAAAAAACAAAAACAAAAGAACAACAACAAAACCACCAAAAAACAAAACAAAACAAAAAATCCAAACCAAAATAAAACAAACCCAAAATTTTTAAAACAACAAACAAACAAACACAAGAAAAAAATACCCACCACATCCAAACTCTGGGATCCTGGTTTCTTGGTTTCATAGATTTTTCCTGGCAGATACTTTTCAAGACATTGACCTCAGATCCAAGAGACATAAGAGAAAATGACAAAATGCTATCAAATTACTTTGCTTTGACAAGAAGGTAAGGTGTTTGTGACCCTATGGTTGAAGGTAGTTGAAATGCCATGGCAACTGATGCTTTTATATAAAAAGCAGTCGGAAAGATGGAGGACCACCAGAGAACAGAGGACCAATGAGTTTCCAAGGCATATATTCCCTCCCCTGACCTCTCCCAGACAAATTTGACACCAACTACATTTAAGGATGATTTTACAGAAAATAGAATTAGATTACCAGAATGATCACTACAACATGAAGCACAGAAACTAGGGCCACATCCAAGGAGTACTTCATATAGCTAGCGGGTGTATCTAAAATGAACAGGGATATCAGAACATTCAATTTTCAGAATACCAATGAAGTATTTGTAGAGTCTACACAAAGCACTGGGGTAGATAAACTGCTGGTTTCATCCAGCATGTATGTTCATGTGACCAAGTGGGAGCATTGACTGAGGCCGAAATAAGGGAGAAAAGTTGCTTTCAAATAGTATCCCCTTGATTTTGCTATGATTTTGAACTACATTCAAATTCATTTTCCTAGCATGTAAGGAAGTACAGCAAATCACATAAAATACTGTATTAGGCTGTAATTAATACACATTTCTAGATAGTGAAGGGGAATGTCACTCCATCTGGGACAACATGTGACATGTCAGTCTATGGAGGGGACTGCAGTACCCTTGGCTGGTCAGTGAAAAAAATAAATCTTCACACAAAAAGCACAAAAGCCCTCAGAGATTTCACATTAAGAAAAATAGCAACCTGTCGGGATAAAATGTAAATACAACCCTATTGTTTCTTCAGAAAATTCAATCCAGCATATCGGCATGCATACATTAATCAGTGATGGGATCAAAAGCTGCTTTTCAAAAGTTTATTTTGTGGTTCATTTCCAAGGTGCTGTTCATTTTCAAAAACATTGAGAATTAATTTCTTCAGTGTAACGCACTGGGAACGCTCTAGGCCCTCGCTTTGTCACTCATTCTCTGAAATACGAGCAATTTGCCGTAAATTTCTCCGGGGCATTCATTGTTCTTCAACTTCCTGTCAAGTTTACAAGAAGAAAGTTAGATAATGAGGGCTCGTTCACTGACGGGGACAAAACCTTCCCGGGGCCGCAATGCACCGCTGGAGCGGCCGTTTCGGGCCCGAGCTCGCCGCGCTCCCGCCGCGCTCCCGCCGCGCTCCCGCCGCGCTCCCGCCGC
>VZRF01001259.1:1152904-1185749 GCA_013396875.1 Vireo altiloquus | reverse complement strand
CGCCGTGGCTCCTGCAGCGGGTGCCCGAGGGGTCGCGGCTCGCTCCTGCCGCGCGCGGCCGCCCCGAGCTGTGCCGGCCCGTGCGCCCCGCGTGGGGAGCGGCCGGGGCGGTGGGATGGCGGTGGGAAGTGCCAAGTGGCGCAGCTGTGAAAGGGGACACGTTTAGCCCGTGTCGGGCTGTAATCCTCCGAGAGCCGGGGCGTGGAATTGTCTGTCCTAAGGGCATCATCGCACGGTGCCTCCTTATTGTAGCGGCATCGAGTGCTGCTGCTGCTGCCGTGCTTCGATATCCCGGCATCGGCCGCCGCGTTTGCGAGGCCGATTTCTGTGCCAGCTTTTTTTCTTACTCAACTTTTGTCTTCTCCAAAGCTGTTATTCATAGATTATTATTATAGATTGTACCCTGTGTGTACAACATCCCATGGCGTTTGACTGTAGATCCTAGTGTTTCGGTTTGGTGGGATTTTAATCCAAGTGTAGTTGAAAAATAAGACTCAGAAGTTTTAAAAGTCTTATAAAGTGATTCCTTACCCACATTTAACCATCCGTGGGCTGCTCTGGTGTCCTGTTACTCTGAATAGTTCTCGAGGCGTTTGTCATTCCTGATAAAAAAAGGCATAAACGTGCAAAAGTGCATGCATAAGCCAACTGTGGCTCTTGGAAAATACCAAAAATATTTTTAAATATGAACTGGATTACGTACATATGTAAAACAACCACCAAAAAAATTCAGTGCTGTACTGTAATGTCAAGACCATACAGAGCTGCATAAGGCCAGAGCCGTTTGAGATAACGTTATGCTGTTGTGTTGCATCTTGGTGTCAGTTCCAATCTTTGGAGACAGTGACAGATGCCACTTCAGAAGACGTCTGATATCAAAGTATAGTTTGAACATAAATTCTAATATTACGTGGGAATATGAAATTCAGAGCAAAAAGTAATATCTTGTGCACCCAATTTTTATGCTCTGTTTTGTAGTGTGAAGGCAATTCTATGGCAAATACATCCTTTTCTATGACAGTTCTTATATTTGTCAAAATACTTTTACAGACAATCAGAAAGCATGCTGATTGTCTGTTGACCACAAAATGGGAATAAATAGGATGCAAGATCTAAATTTCATTCAGGTTGCAGTAAGCTTTGCTTGATTGACTTCTGTTTAACAAAGAAAGAAAGTTGAAAAGTAGGGAAAAATTACTGTCTGTCTGTTAAATGGAAGCCATTGCTTGTCTGCAAAAGGGGTTACAATGGAGGCAGAAGTGTGTGGCTGAACAACCCAGTGTGTGAGCTCTCAGGCACGCAGGAAGGATCCTACAGAGGGCAAGGATTAGCACAGGCAGAGAGGCTAATACACTGAGCTGAGCTGGAAATCTGTGTGCCTGAGCAACCTGGCAGAATAGCCATTGGGTTGCTTGCAGTTAATGAAAGGGGGAGACCACATCATATTTATGGTTTCTCAAAAGAGGTGTATCTAAAGGGTTAATACAGAGGAGATGGGTTACCCTATTCCATGGCCTGGTTGTATGCCATGCAAAGTTTCTTGTTCAGACTTAGCCTCATCATTGTTGAGAAAGAATCAAAATTTTATACTTGTTTTGTCTCAGGGCTTGTTTTTTCTAGTGAGAATAGTGAGCAATTTTTTTTTTTAATATATTGGAGTATATAGGATTTGCATGTGAGTCTTGTCAAAGTTCAGATAAGGCTGAGATTTTTTTACTCCCCTAGAAATATTGAAGAATTAATCCGTTATGTTTTTCCCTAATTCCAGGTATAAATCTCAAAGTTATTTACCGTAGTAATTTCAGGAGTCAGTTAATAGACTCACAGATTTATAGTATGACCTCAAATAGTCTGAATACTGTCATTTTAAACCAGCTTTGTTGTTTAAATCCAGTCTTCTGCATTGAACTGTTTAATTCCCAAAGCCAATGAGAACACATACTTGAACAGCTATATCTAACAGCATCGTACACTTACTGTTAATCAATGACACACATTTGTGCCACTTTTGTCTTACAGCAGTCAGGAACTCATCGTTACTGCTGCATGGAGGCTGCTGTTAGGTTTAGGTAGTTTGCACAAGCTTCCAAGATTTTAAAACAAAGTTAAAAATGCTTCACATGTTTACAGACAACACCATCTTATTTAGATTTTTCCTTCATTGTAGGAAGTTCCTGCATTAATCTGACTAGAGCTGAAAGGGTGTTAACACAGAGAATTGTGAACTACTTTTTTTTTATTCCTTCATTTGCCACTTGAACAAACAGTTTATTAAACATATTAAATCATTAGTTTAGTAGCACCAGTTCAGTTTTCAGAAGCTGAAGTTCTCTTTGACCAACAAGAAAGATGAAAAATAATCTAGTTATATCTTCAAAAGAAAGAAGGGCGTTTAAAGTTTTATTTGAAATACAATAATTTTAACTGAAATTGGGAAGTGTTACTCACTGTTCTTTACTTTTTACCAAATTAAAACCTTCACTCAGTGAATCTCTTAAAACCTATCCTTAATTTAACCATTAATCAAATAGTCTGTTAAGTGAGTTTTAGTCACTTAATGTGCTTAAAATCCTGTCTCCGTTCAGCAAATAACTTGAATTTGTATAACGACTCAAATACTTAATGGGTCCAATTTTATCAAAGATTTCTTGCATGCTTCAAGTGAAATACCTATTAAAGCAAACAGTGTTCAAACCATTAACCGTAGTAGCTTTTTTGCTCCAGATTATATCCTGCAGCTTTCCTCGAAGCATGGTGGATCAAGGTTTCTCTGCTCTCCGTTCTGGGTGAAGCTGGCTGTGCATTAGAGTTTTGATAATGTATTTCCAGGTAGAAATAGGAGCAGATAGATGAGGGAGGGGACATCCTCGTAGGCGCAGATTATACTAGCAAGAGAGATTTTTTTCCATATATGTAGAAGAATCTCCATATAGTGTGTCTATACATTTAGGTGTAAATACATGTTTTATTTCTTGGCCACACTGACAGTAGATACTGAAACACCTTCAAACTTAAATGTTCATGGCATGACGTAATGTAGAGGTTGCTATAGAAGCCAGCACATGCATTTGTTGTGTAGGGTGTGCTCTTGAGCTAGTGTTGTACCACCCTTGAGTAATAGCACCATTCCCACAGGGGAGGTGTTACAGCACATGGCACCTTTTAAGACCGAAGTTTCTAAACTGTGCAATGAAAATTGATTGCTGTTCACATATCACTGAGTAACAGCATACAGTCACTTCTAGAACACCATCTCCTCACACACCCTTCTAGAAAATCAGAAATTGCTGCTAATTCTAGACATGCTGCCCAAGCCTGTGAACATAGAATTTTTAAGGTTGTAAAATACCTCTTAAGTTCATCAAGTCTAACCATCAACCTAGCACCACCACCATGTTCACCATTAAAGCATCTCCTCTGGTGCCATAACCACATATTATTCTAATACTACCAGGGATGGTGACTCCGCAGCTTCTTGACACAATCACTTCAGTGCTTTGCTACCTTTTCCATGAAAAAAATTCCTGATATGTAATCTAAACCTCCCCTGGCAAAACTTGAGGCTATTTCCTCTCATCCTGTCACTTGTTACCTGAGAGAAGAGTCTGAGACCCACCTAATTACAGCCTCCTTTGAGGTAATTGTAGCAAACTGACATAAATTCATTTGCTTCTGCCTACAGTTCATATCACAAAATGTCTACTGACAGACACAGCTTCTTGTTTCTGCTTTTGAAATATGAATAGAACAATAGCTTGCATCCAGAACTTCCCTTGTTGAAGCCTGTAGCTAGAAAAATTTTAATAAATATTTTTCAATAATTATTTCATAAAATACGTCTCAAGGCTACTGTACTATTTCATTAGATTTCTTAAATTTTTCAGAGGAAAGTTTGACTCTTGAAACTGAAATACAATTTTGGTTGCATGGTTTTAATTTATATGGAATGCTGTAAGATTATTAATTCTAAAGGTCTGAGAGACCTAACTCTTAGGCATTGAGAGTATGTGTAAAGAAGAGCTTTTGTATAATCCAGCATAATAAGTGTATAAATAGCACCTATCTAATTAATGGCTTAGGAGGCTATGTATAGTGCATGTCAGGGGGATGTATCCTTTTCATCATATTTTGCCTGTGACACAAATGATCCCATGCAAAATTCAGATGGAGCATTTGGAAACTTTATTTCAAAATTAGGGTAGTGTGATATCTTGGGGCTCTATTCATTGTGTGTTGCTTCAGAAAAATTAGATATTAAATAATGACTGTTTCTTCTGCTGGTGGATTCTGCTATTTATTAACAAATCTGAAATGTGATTCTTTTAAAGCTGGCTTCACGTGTAAGACTTTATACTCCCAGAATTGATAGGAGTTGTTATCAGTGAAACTAGAAAGGGGTCCAAGAGGCTTCTGTTTCACTTGAATGAACAGGAAAGAAAACACAGGTGTGATTATGATGTGCTCCTTTTGCCTCACTGTAACTTTCAAATAAAATGGAATACTATCTGCATTCAGTAAGTTGCTAAATCTAAAGCCACGTTTGAAGGTCTCTCATGATTGCTGGAGAAAAGTAGTGGACACTTGATATGTTTTAACCTGTTCTCCTCAGGGAGTCTGCTCTCTGCTGGCCTTTTATTCTGTCCAGTTCTGCATCTATTTGCCAGCTTCACCCATCTGTGAGTAAGAACTAGGAGCATTAGTATTACCCAGTGGCTGGGTAGGAGAAAACCCAACAAATTAATACACATTTTTTAGAGAAACTCATTCTGTTCTGCGTTCATTCCCAGATACGTAAGTAGAGGCTAAGAACTAGGCAGCCAAGGATAAGCAACCAGAGAAGCTTAAAGTAGATGACCAGTTGTAGTTCTATAGCACCTTGTAAGCCACAGCTGAGCACGTCGTGGGTGTTTGAGGGGAGGAATGACCACAGGTAAGGAAAAGGCAACAAACTGGGGACACTGAAAGGAGTTTAGGGGGGTGGTACAAAGATGTAAGCTATATGAATAGGAAAGCAGGCTTCATTAGTAGTACTACTAATAGAATATGCTTTTTTTTTTTAAGTATATCATGCTAATATGAAGGGAAAATAGTTACAAGCAGAAAAATTAGTTTATTATTTAAATGAAGTTTAAATCCACTGTGGATTTTCTTAACCAGGTTAATCTTTTCATGTACTCTGAGATACCAGTCTTTACTCTGTACATTTCTGTGTTGTATTCATATATACAACAATTTCTGTAGCATCAAGAATTAATGGATACTGTGGTTTAAAAATTCTCATAGTACCAAAAGGAGAAGAACATGTATTTCAGGTCACAGTTTAATTCCTTTAAATAGCACCTTATCAGATTTATTAGATTAGATGCATGAAGGAGTTTCCATCACTGCTCGAAGTCATTTGGGATTTCAGAGAGATTATTTAAACCACTTTTGTTCTTTCCTCAGCATGTGTACAGCTGTAATGCTGTAGTGTACTGTTAGTTTGTGTTGAGTTAGAAGAGTGAATTCATAGCAGGAAGCCCACTGAAAAGATCATAAAACTGGTTGGGAGAGTAAGGGTGGTAGTGATAGACATCCTTGACTTGTATGAAATTCACAGCATCAACCTTCTGCATGTTGTTGCCTGAATTATCCACTTGGACAAAGATGTACCTTTAACTATTTCTGATTTAGGGCATTGAGATATTAGGGAAGGAAAAAAGGAAGAAGAGTTGGCAGTGAAAGAAGCAAGAATACCAAGCCTTTATAAATCACTGTAGTGGCTAGAGTGTTTGCAAAGCATTTGTCATCTTGGGTCCTTTTTGAGCTCAGAGGGATCAAATCCCATGCAAATGATGTAATTCTAGTGTGTTAGAGACAGAGGTGCTTTCTGCATTTCAAGCTGAGAGGAGGCCACTATCGAGCTAGGAATTTAAGAGTCCTGGAACTACAAAAAACCAAGCCACTGCACAAAAGGGTTATTAATATCATGACAGAGTGATAAGCATATTCCTTGGAACAGCTAGGGAGACCTGAGGTCTAAATATACCTGGATCTGAGGGTTGTTTGAGTCCAAGCTAAGGTATGGGGGCTTCCCTTTGGAAATCAGAGTGTTCACGTCTCTATGCAGTTCAGTGAAGGTTTTATGTCTTGTAAGGCTAGATTTAGATGCCTAGATCCAATATCCCACTTAAGGTCTCTATTTTTTATGGATTAACTTTTAAGTAGCAAGTCTTGGTGGATAAGGGTAGCGTGATAGATTTATTTATTTATTCATTCAATTTTTATTTGCTATGACTGAAGTACACGCTTGTTATAAAAACAGTAAGTCTAATACTTGTGTTTAAAATCTTTTCTGGGAGAACATGGTAATGAAAGTCTGGGCTTCTTCCCAGTACGTATTCACATTCCAAATCTGAAATAACTTTGTAGAAAAATCATTTCCGTAAATTCTGCATATCCACTAACAACCAGGAAACAAAGTAAGCCACCAATTTCTATTTTTTTTAATACTGTAAAATCAGAAATTAAGATAGGTTGTGTTTTAAATTAAAAATATAATTTAAACAAAATATCTTTAAATTCTCTTTGGAATAATGTAGTTATTACTTATATTAGATACCAGCTGGAAAAAAAATTTAGAGAAAACTTTTTATAATTTTTGTTTTTATTGTTGCTTAATGTCACAGAAGGAACTAAAAGATCAAATAAATTTTTTAAAGTATTTAATTTTTTTACTCTCTGTACTTTAGGAGAACACTCAGTGTGAGAATCTTGATTTTATATTCGGTACAGACAGTCCACTTACAACTCTAAGGAAATTTATGTTTAGATCAGATAGTTACGTGTATCATATATCAAAGATATTTTCGTAGTCATCCTCCCATTGATTGGTTTATATTTCATTAACTGTAAATTACTGAAAATCCCACCTTCTCCTTTAAAATTATCTTCACATATCTAAGCCTTCAGTTTGTTTGTGCTGTTATGCAAATAACTTTGAAAACACAGCCTGAATTCAAATAAATACTCATTCAAGTCAAAAGACAACCTGAAATTATAGTTGTGAAACATTTGACCGTTAACACTTTCTACCTTAATTCAGTAAAGTAGAAATAGCCTCCGCATATCAATCCAGTTTCTTTTCTGACATTAGCAATATGCTTCTTCATTATAAATATTTGGCATTTTATAAAGCAGTTTGAGACTGAAGGTATAGGGAGGGTATTGTAAGTTGACCTGAGTGTAGAAGAGGTATCTTTAAAGGAACATGTATGTGAAACAACGTGTAGTTGCTCGTTATTTATTGCCTCCTCTGTTTCAATAGTGCTAAACAGTATTTTGGCCAAATTAGTTTCTTTGACAAATTTTCTACATGTTTTGTGGAAACATCTGATTCACAGAGAGAGCCTCGGATATGCTCAGTGATGAACAGGTTCCAGAAACATTTGAGGCACATTTTTTAGGCTGAGATTGAGAGTGTAGGAGCAAGCACCATAGGATACCATGGAAGGACCATAGGAAAAGCCTGCATCACAAGTTCTGCTTTATCTCTTCATCACAAGGCTTGCGTTTAATTGAAGCTGTAAGAAAATGTAGTTTGCCAGTATAGAGCACACTTCGAATCCAACCAGATACTAAAAAAAAATCTGTTCAGCATAAAGTTTTACCCAGGAAGGAAATACTCTAAAGAGCAAGAAAATGGTTTTTGTTAATGACATGAAAGTTTTCAACGAGCCCAGGTGCTAGTGGGGCTGTAACCCTGGCATTTCAAGGGTATCCTAAAATCTGATCTATTCTATTACAACACACGTCTGTATGTGTTATCCTGCATTTAGCATGGGCAGGGTTGCAAATGCCTCTGGATTGGGGACTTGAAAATTTTCCTCGGTGGCACAGAAGTTAGAACATGCAGGAGGAACTGGGATTTGGGAACATGGTGCAGGGAACATAAGTGCCTGAACAAAGGCCATGGTATCTTGACAAATGGTGTTGTGTTTGCAATGCCTTTGGACCTTTTGTAAACTGGGGATTTCTGTGTGGATTTGGAGTGATATCCTTGCTGTCTACATGTCCATAGTCAAAATAGAGAGCACAGAAATATTTTTAAGTTCTCCCTCCTCATGCTTTCTGACAGCTTTTCTTGCCTGATGCCAAGAAAAGGCATTTTTTTTCCTTCCCTCTCCTTCCATGCAAGCCAGATACAAATTAATTGCAAAGGACAAAACCAGCAGACAGTAGTTTTTCCGGTAGAATTTCCACTGTGCCATCTGCTGGTGATGCAAAGCAAGTGAACATTTCAAAGTCTGGGCTTCCTGCAGTGCCGAACAGTTGTGTCTCCAGCTGAAGACAGTAAAACCAAGAGTATTCTGAGTGTCCCTGATGGTGTTTAACTCGGAACAAAGTAATTTAGCTTACTTGAAGAGAATCAATTGTAGTTAGAACAATGTCTCTGGTTTTTTTAAGGTGATCATGCTTACCTTTCTAGGATTCTGTCACATAAGGGTGAGTTAGAGGTGGTACTGTAAGCATTTACCTCACAATACCACAGGTATTATAATTCCCTCTGGAATTATAGCCTAGCTCTGAAGCACAGAATGCAGTGGAGTATTTAGGTTATTTGAGCAACTGTGAATGAAACTTCTAATTCTCAGATGTCTGCTGTCATCTAGATTGTGTGTATATGCATGGGGAATTTTATCATTAGGAGAAGATTCTGTCAACTGAAATTTATAATCTAATATTCAAGTCCTCCGAAAGACTTGCATTCTTCCAACACGTGAATATTTTAAATTCAGGAAGTCATGGGTTTCAGGGTGAATCCAGCTAGACTGAATACCACGTGTATGTAATAGCGTGTGGTAGGGAAGTATAATACTTTAACAAAAGTTAAAGGAAAGAAAGCTTTTATTGGCAAAGGTTTGCAGTCATTGTGGAAACATTCTGAATCTGATAAATCTATTAAATTCTTGCTGTATGTTTGGAATTTTAGTATTTTAAAAATAGTTTGCCATTGTTTTGTCCCTGTGTATGTTTAAATGACAAATAGAGATAAGGAAGGATTGTACCATGAGGGGAATGAGCCATTTGAAATTGATACAGATGAGCAGGAATGTTGTCCTTTGGCTTTAAGGATAACAGAGTAAAGTTAAGACAGATGCAGGATAGTGGTGAAAAAATCTGTAGTTGCATTTTCTTCTTTTTTTTTCCTTGTCCCTTTTCAACTGCTGTTCTGACTACTTCACAGCAAAAGGAGTGGGAGCACCGCCTCTAATACTGTAAATACACCAAAGCCTGTACTGTATAAAGAGTGGCTTTTCAAAGTATGAAAGTAATTCAAGAGTGCCCTGGTATTTTTTGTGCTTTGTAAGAAAAGAGATTGAATCTCTTTATCCAGATTTAGTGTCATTTCACAACAGGATAATGATTTTTATTTTCTTTTTTTCTTGAGATACTTTTTATGGCCTTCTATACTAGTTCTAGTCGTTCAAAATTTAGTACAGTATGGCTTTTTTATAAGGTCTTTGGAGAAATAATGTTTAAAATGTTGTTAAATGAATGATTTGTTTTGCTGACATCTCTGCTAATTAATATTTAAAACACCAGGTCAACCATCTTGTGCAACATGCAGTGCATGTTCTGATGGTCTGTTCTGCTGTTTAACTCCCTGAACCACTGAGAGCGCTCTCATTGTATCGGTGTTTAGATTGTTACTAAACTACACATGTAGTTCAGTGATAATAAAATGATTGAATAAGATTTTGAAAAAGATCCACTAGAAACATTCATGAATTCTTTGGAGAAAGACTTCATCTTGTCTGTAAAAATATGTGTGGGGATTTTTTTCTAACTTTTTTGTTTGATGTTTTGTTAAAGGCAGGGGATACTCAGCTGTTGTCGTTCCCAGATGTGGTCCAGCAAGTCCATTTAAAGGACACTTAAGTACTAAGAGTAATGGTAAGTAATGTGTGCTTTAATCAGAAGGTTGACCTGGTTGCTGTTATGTAAATTCATTGATTTTATGATTACAATGTTTTTATTAAAACTTTTGCATCGAGCTTATTTGGAGAAGTTTAATAGTACCTACATTTAGTATGCATTACTGAAAATACTTTCAAGGAGCAAGTTTGGTCTTGACTGTACTTCTCACTACAAATTGGTAGCAAGATAAACAAATAGATAAAGGTGTCCTATCTGTATTAGCTGTAATATACCTATATGTGTTTACCAAATTAAAGAACCCCTGAGGTTAAACATATTCCTTTACAATCAGTAGTTTACATGGGCTAGTGTATGCTTCTCTGCCGTACTGACACCTCAGATACCGTCTTTTCTTCAGAAGAACATAGAGTGAAGAAACAGGAAGTTTCCATGTTAACATTTTCATAGTCCGATTTCAGCCACTTTTGTAGCTATTTGTGACTTTGAATTGCAGTAAATAACTGTTTAAGATTTTAGTATTCTTCTGTTTGCCTTTCTAGTGTTAAGATGTATTTTAATCTTACAGCTTTCTGCACTGACTCCTCTCGAAATCTAACTGACCAATACTTGATCAGAGATCACATGATGTGTCATTATAACAGAATCCTTTCAGCCAAAGGTAAAAACGTGCATGTATGAATGAACTGTGTCCCCCTAGATTTAGCTCAATCTCTCAGAATAGTCTCATACCAAGCAGGAATTAACTGGATTGTAGGAAGTTTACTATTCTTCCTTTTTCTTATCCAAACTAATGTCAACAAGGAGTTGTGACTGCTACTTAATAATACTTTTGTATTATTGAGATGGAAATTTTTGTATGAAAACATTTTCCTTAAGTGTTACCAAAGGCCCTACCTTAATTTTAGAGCACTTTGTGCTGTATTGGCTTCATTCTGCTTCTGATGAAATAATGAGTTGTGAAATTGTATGCTGAACTGAAAGTCATAGTGATAGTCATAACAGCAAACATACAGAAATTATTTCAGGAATGAAGGCAGAACATTTCTAGTTAAACTTAGACCACTACGTCTTTTTCAGTTTTTATTTTTATTTCAAAAACTTCATAACTTTTTTTTCATCTTGCAATGAATAGTAGTAGTGAGTTCTAAGGACTTTGAAAATTGCCCTGTGTGTTTGCAAATGAGAAAATCATGTTACTGCCAGAGTGCATACTCACAAATTCAATACTCACAGTGTTATCTCTCATGTAGCATAGTTGGTATCCTCAAGCATGCACGTGAACCTTTGGAAAGGAGTCTTCATTTAAGTGATTATTCTTCCTTTAAGTATGTATTTTATCCAAACAGCTTTATCTCTCAAATCCTGTGACTGTATTAATATCAACCTAATACTTTAAGTACACAGTAACTAGCATGTTTAAAATAGAGAAGAATTAAATTAGTCTCTGATCAGTTTTGTGTTGGTTTATTACTGTATTTTTCTAGATGTCACATACCCCGAGTAAATACTGAATCACTGATATTTGGTGTTTTTTGTATTTTCAGCAGCTGTAGACTGTTCAGTGCCCAAAAGTAGGTTGTCCAGCATCAAATGTAAGTATTTGTTATATGTTGATTCTGCAAATACTTCTGTAGAACTAACTTAACAAAACGAAAGAGCCAGTGTAGAAGAGTAACAAGCATATGCTTAATTGATACATTCATATATCTGCTTTTTATTTGGCTTTCATAGCCTTCTTCAGCTACTTGTAGGAATCTGCAGCAAATAGAATGCTGTAGGGATGGATCTGGGATGTCAGTGATTAGCTGTGCTTAGCATGACGATTAATTTGCTTAGGGTCCTTTTCACCCATGCAGCTGGGTGAATTTTCTCCTATTGTATGGTAGGATGTAAGCTTGAACTCACAAGAAGAGAGCAAGTAGTGCCAGGTAAAGGGGAATTTTAGGAGCGTGGGCACCTCAGGACTGGAGCTGAAGCTTCTTGTTCCATTTTGCAGAAAACAGAGCCAGAGACAAGCGCACAGCCCCACATCCTGGATTAAACTGCATTTTCTTTTTCTGGAAGTTGTCTCATTTCTAAACACTGCTAAAAGATATGAGCACTATAGCCCCACTTCATAGTCTTAAACCAAAGTGCAATAGTTTCAGATAATTGATTTATGAAATACTAAATAAATATATAAGTCGAAAGGGATAAATAGCAGCTGTTTGTTAAAATAACAAAGGTGTATTTCTGTTATCTATGTGTCTTCAATACAGTTAGAAAAAGTTCTTTGTTCTCCAGTTCTATATTCAGCTACAACTACTGAGGAACTGGAGAAAATTGAATTCTTTTAGGATGGAAAGTTGAATCTTTTAAGTGAAATCTTTTGTGGTTAGTATCAAATTCAGTCAAAACAAAGTCATACTACCTTGTAAAATTACCAGAATAACTGGGAAATCAGTCATCCTTTTGACAGAAAGATTTCATTCCACTAGCACTTTTCAGTACTTCAGCATAAAGACTTAAGACTGAATTAAGCTGCCTCAGGATTTTCCTTTATGTGCTGTTCCATGTTACTGAGATTCCTTTACAAACAGATAAGTAACTGCCGTGCAGGCTGAAATTTTTGCAGTTATCAAAGAGGTAATTCCATGGGAATTCCCTATTTTCAAATTCATCATTATTGGTCTCACTGACTTCAAGTTTTAAAGTTAAGACTATCCAGACATACCTTGTTCAGTTTCTGCACTATCTTTATAAATTCTAGATTTTTAGAATGAAATTAAAAATTAATTCAATTTTATTTCATACCTAAAATTACAGTGGTTGCAATTTTTTTCCTTCAGTTCTATGCGTTGTTCATCAAGAAATACAGATTTTTTCTCTGTCATAATCATGCAACCAAGTGTTACATGTTCAGGTATTAAGCTCAATGCAAGGTACCAGAGTACCTTGTAGAGTCTCTGGTAGTCCACTGGAGAATCATTTCTCTCCTACTGTCTTTTGTGAAACAGATTATGTGGCGATGACAGCCAATAGCTCAGACAGTAAGAATGTTGAAAATGTGCTGAGGAAGAAAAGTAATGGAAAAGGGGTTTTAGAATATTTTCAAAACGATTTCTTGGCACAGTTTTAACTTCAGTATAGTTCAATATCAGCAGTGTTTCTATAGTCACTGAGGATGATGGGTTTGCACCTTTATTCTCACAGTTGTTCTCTGTCTGTCATTGCTTCAACTGAAGCATATTATTACTTTTTTCTTTTTGTGTTCTTTGTCTTAATCTTTATTACATTCCAAATAAGGTTTCAGTTACCCCTCTATTTCAAGATTTGGGCAAGGGGGTAAATTTTGTTTAAAATTATAAGATTTATTAATAGCATTGAGTTACTAAACAGAATTCCTTCAGGTAGTGTTAAAAAACATCCCCTGAAAATGTGCTTCATGTACTGCTAGAATAGCAGGTAAGTATTTCCCTTTGGGGTTGTTGCCATGAATCAGTCATTAGTGTTTAAGAATTAAATATGATACTGTAGTTGGCATTCTCCCTGGCCAACTGAATGTGTTCTGTTCTTAAAGTGGATTTAGTTTCCACTGTTCTTTTCCTGGTATCTTAGCTGGCAGCAAAAAAGGCAAGGTGCCATGCCCCTGGACTAGCAGTGAGCATGTTCCTGAGTATTAGATCAGACTTACTGACTTAAAATAGTTGTTAAAATGTGAAACTTCTTGAAATGTGAAACTTCTGTGTTCAGAATTAGTCCAAGCATGTTGATTGATACCAGTGGCCATTAGAAGTCTGTGGTTGTGAAACTTGTGCCAGAAAACTTGACAAAGGCTGTGCCAAGTAAGACAGCTGCTGCTACACATGCCTGGTTTCTAACAGTACTAACTTTTCAACCCGTATGTTTAGAGGTTTTTCCACAAGGCATATTGATAGTACAGTTTGAACCCAGTGATCAGTGTGCTGGGGAATGCATATCTCTTTGATAGTGGGGCAGGGGGAGAAGAAGAAGGAAAATAAATACTCTGAGAAGTTACCCACCATAGATCTATTTTAGCCTGGTGGAACTTGAATTCTTAGAGGGAGGGCAGTGTGAGATGGAGAGAGGCAACAATTCAGAGTAATAGTAATGTTGGTTTTCTACTCTTGAAAGAGGTTAAGTTCAAGCAAAACTATCAAGAAATACATATTGTTACGTAATTCTGTATTTAAATCTTAATTTTTCATGTGAACATATATCTGTCTACACTTCACACTATGAAAAAGCAGAGATCTATGAAAAGCTGTCACAAAATCTCCCTATTTTTTTCTGTTAAATCTTGTCCTTAAGTATCTATTTCTGAAAATGAGAGTTATAAGCAACTAATATAAGCTCTTTTAAATTCAAACACTCAGATAATTTTAATGCCTGTGTTTTCAGAGTTCAAGTATGTCTTTGGAAAGGTGTTGTTTTTTTTATGAGAGGTAATTAATTTTAGATATGCACATCAAAAATACATTTTTCACAGCTTGTAGTTGTGAAAAGACTAGATCATATAGTTGGACATCATGAGTTGAGCAGACCAAAAGTTCCATCCAGTTGTGCTAATATGGAACTTAACATCCATATGGAATGAGGTAAATAAAGCGCATAAAAAGAAAAGCCTGCAGTCTTAACTTGTAAGGTCAAGAAATTCAGAAAACATAATTTCCTTTTGTAGATGTTTCTGTAGTTATTGATCATTATTATTGAAAATGTGTCCCTGAATTTTAATCTAATTTACCCAGCTTTACCATCTGTCTGCTTGTGAGGAAGGTCTGTTGTTTTTATTTTCCACCATTACTCAGGATTGCAAAATAGCCATAGCATACCACAGAACAAGAATAAAATTATGAATTCCACTTATTTTCAGCTTTATCTCAGTACAGTATGTCTAAATTGTCCTTGGGGGCTGCCCTTGAAACAAAAATCATTGTCCAAGGCCAGATGGACCTCTCTCTAGGTACGCAAAGGTTTACCTGGGCAGGCTTAGACATTTCCTTCAGGGTTGGTGCAGCGTTCCGCAGGTTCTGTGTTCTTCATATGGCTGACAGAAGTATATAGGAGGTGTCTGCTGGGTGAGGACCCCATAGGAGCATCAGAGGTGGATGAATTTGGGATATCCAGTGTTTCTAGCCTCTTCTGAAATGCTTTTGAAGGATACTTGTCTCACTGTTGGGCTGTATTTCCAGGCCTTAGCAATGACCAAATTTTGCCATTAGTAGCTTTACCAAGTAATATCATGTTTCTGAAGTACACACCAGACATTACTTTCTATTTGAGACAAGAAAGGCTATAGTATCAAGCCCTTAATAGACATTTTGTCACCCTTTTTTTATGGTGATTCTTCCCTTATTTGATGAAGCCGTACTACTGGTACCTGATGTGAAGAAGGACTGCAAAATCGTCTCTTAGAGTTAGGAAAATAAAAATTTATGTGTTAAGGAATTTAGATTTTGACTTATATCCACTGGCAAAATTCAGTTTGCATTTGATGAAATGTCACCCTAGGTGCTTAAATGATGGTGTACTGGGAATTTGTGTAGAGCTAGGAAACTGATAGTAAAAATTCTTAGAGAAGGAACAGCTTGCTTGCAGAAGTAACATCACCGACTGATATGCTGGACACTTTAGTTACGGTCACTGCAGGCACTTCAAGCTCAGCTGAGATGATGTTTGTATGATTTATCCAAAAAGAATTCAAAAAGATAATTAATAACCAGAAGTGTGTTTGCAAAAATAACTTAAAAACGCAGTAGAAAAATTCTGAGTGTTGCATAATTCCTTTGAGATACTATTCTGCAAGCTGAACTCAATTTAAATCTAACCTAATATTTCATTGTCTGCCATTGATTATTTACATCAAAAATGAAATAAATTGTAGGTTAACTGCCAATTGTTCTGTTATGTGACATATGATAAATTTAGTAATCGGAAATTCAGTGCAAAGGACAACCACTGGCATTCCAGATCATACTGTCCTTCTAAGTGCAGAGCTTTCAAGCTGACTAGGACTGTGATTTGTATGATGAGTTTGTTTCTTCCAGATTTATGACATGTGTTTTATAACTCTAAGCATGTCTTGAAATGGTGCTGCAGTCTAGACTTCAGCAGAAAAGAATATAGAGGGAGTGTTCTAAAAGGGAAATAAAGTGATGTGATCACTGCTTTGAAGTGTGGTGTACTCTAGGAAGAGTATTTGCCTAGGCAAAAGTCTTCCTTCTGTGACAGATTGATCAGTGTTTTATAGATATCTCTTTTTGAGGGGTGCTACAGTTTAACATCTGAAATTCATGGTCTTCCTTGTGCTTCCTTGCACTGACAACAAAATTAAGAGGATGGATTCATGGGGTGGATGCAATAAGTTACAAAAATCTAGGTTCACAGACTAAACTTGTCTGATCTACAGAATCACTAATTTGCTTATATTTTAGTACATGTTCTCTTACTATACTATAAATCTGTGTGGTTTTGAGCACAGTACTTAATGAGATACAATTAATCACAAAGTCTCTAATAAGGCTTTTAAAGGGACTCATTATTTGAATCTACAGACTGTATTATTTTGTTCCTAAACATTTCGTTTTCCACTTCTAAAGAGATGAAAAGTAACCCGGTGGTTTTCTTTTTTCTTCATTTATTTGTCACAAGATACTTACTATGATGTTCTATTCCCATATTTTACTCTACATAGGCGACATGTTTCCGGAGCCAGTGTTCAAATAAAAGCTACTTGCAGTGAAGCTATTATACGTATCTGTTAACTAAGGCAGTTTATGTTTACCTCCCACTAGTGTATGACAGTATGCCGAGGGCACTTTTTTCAAATTTAGTTTATGAACCTCTTTGAAAGCTAAAGAAGCTGTATCTGTAATGGATTTCAAGCAGAAGATACCTTAAACAGTGAGCAGTGTTTTCAATTAAAAGCTAAATCTCCCTTCTAGAGTTGCAAGTCTCTCGAATGCTGGTCTCATTCTTTCTGTGTTTAGTATATTCACACTTTAACACAAGTGGTTGTGTATGACAGCCTTAAGTATCTTCAGCTCCTCTCAGTTGTAATATTGTAATTAGTGCCTCAAAGTTCCATGCAAATTTTCTATCTGGTTGAAATCAAGGGGGAATACTGGATTCTCCAGTCCTTGCATGGGTAAAGGACATGTGAACTAAGGAGAGGTAGGTCACCATGGCTGTATCTGCATTTGTCTGTTACTTGCTGACTACCTCAAGGCTATCTTAACTTACCTCCCGTTGTCTGTTCACATCCACATTAATTCTTTTCAAGAAGGATTTCTCTGTCTCTTACTTGACTGGTTTCACAGTTCCTAGCTTTTACCACAGATCTAGCCTGAAACTTCCTAATTTGGCAATAAGATGTGTGTATTACTGGGGTTTTCTGACATTCTGTTTTGCATGTCTGTACTGCCTTTCAGTACACGAGTGACTTTCTGGCTTTTGGAGCACACTTGCTGGATTAGCTGGGCTAAGCTCACTGTATGACAGGTGCAAGGCAAAGGCTATGTTTCCCATGCAGGTGATGGTAGTGGCAGTGGGTCATTCTGACCCAGGGGGTCATTCTTGGCTATCCAAGATCGCCTTAGCTGGAATACTTACTGTGGTTTCATTCCTTATTCTTGGGCATAAGCCATGCTTTGGGTGAAAGGAGTCACAGAACAAAGTCCCGGAGGAGGTTTTTTTAATAGCTTTGAATGCCAGTAGTAATGGTGCTTGTGTATGTCAAATTTCAGAGTTTATCCTGTAAAGAGCAGAATAAGGACAACGTGGGCATTCTGTTATATTCACACTGCTTTGCACTTTGCCCTGACCCTCCTATTAAACCGTGGTGTGCAGGTGGAACACACGGACAAGTGTTAAAGCTCGTCTTGTCTTAGGCAAACCCACTTTTCACCTGAGCCCTTCAGTGTAAGGAATTTGCTGTTTCAGACACCTACTCACCCGTACCCATGCTTCTGTATAACTTGCATTTTTGCTTTGTAGGGCTCTCATTCATCCATTGTTTCTCTAGATATTTGTTCAATCCACATCAGCCATCGCGATTTTACCTGAGCAGTAGGCAAGATGTGAGTTTTTACAGCCTCCATGCCTATGCACACACAGACACTGTATTGGCCAAGGATAAGTAATTATTTATCTCAAATAACTCAGTTTCTATAACTCAGTATAGAAAGAAAAACATTCAGTTTTAACTGTGTATTGGTACAGTGTATTTTATCATTCTGTTACAATGTGTATTTTTAATTCAGAGTTGTATGAGGTAGCATTTGTTAAGTTCAGTTAATATTTTCCCAGTAATATAAGCAGTTTCATGTTGGAAGTATTCTAATAGCATATGTTGGATAAATCCGCAACCATGAAAGAAATTACTCTGTATTTTACATATCAGGTGTAAGAATTGAAAGAAAGAGAAAGACGGATTTTCCTGAGCAATGAGAGCAAAAGTTTTGCATCTGAAAGATTAATTTCTATCTTAAAAAGGGACTAAAATGTTTAATGTGATGAGTACACTTAGTGAATTATTTCACAAAGATTAACATGTACGTAGAGTACATGTACACCAATTAATGCATTTTAAAGGTTGATTAAATGTACTCAGATTGCTGTAGGTCACAGCTGCGTAGAAGAATGCACCACACCAATCCGTGAAGTTTTTTACATTTCCATGCATTAAATATAGTAGTGCATGTGCAGATTGGAGTCTACCAGAGTATGATATAAATATATTATGAAACCAGGGAAGAAATCCTCAAAGGACTTTGTGGGTCTCTATCAAACAAATGATTCGTGCACTTGGATCTGTGTTCCAGTGAATGAGAAAATTTTCATTTGATATACAGACTTCAAAAGTGTGCTTGCTTATTTTTTCCCTATTTGGAATTGAGATTACTCATTTTTTTCATCAGTCTCATTTGGATTTTTCAACTTTGTGAGCTTTGATTATTGTGTCCAGTTCTGGACCCTTCACTTCAAGAAAGACATTGAGGTGGAGTGGATCTAGAGAAGGGTAACAAGGCTGGTGAGGGCTCTGGAGCACAAGTCCTTTGAGGAGTAGCTGGGGGAGCTGGTGTTGTTTAGCCTGGAGAAAAGGAGGCTCAGAGGGGACCTTAGTCACTCTCTACAACTGCCTGAAAGGAGGTTGTAGCCAGGTGATGGTCAGCCTCTTCTACCAGGCAACCAGTGACAGGACAAGAAGACACAGTCTTAAGCTGTGCCAGGGGACATTTAGGTTGGACATCAGGAGGAATTTCTTCAAAAGGGTTGTCAAGCATAGGAATGGCCTGCCCAGGAAGGTGGTAGAGTCACCATCTCTGGTAGTGTTAAAGAAACCACTCGATGTGGCACTTGGTGGTGTGATTTAGTTGGCAAGGTGTGATTGGTCAAAGGTTGGACTCAATCTTGAAGGTTTTTTCTGACCTAAATGATTCTGTGTTTCATCTGTGAAACCTGGCTGTTCACGGTATCCAAAAACTTGTGACTGTATTATGTAAGATTTAGGTGACTGATTGCAAACTCATACACAGAAAATTTACCCATATTTTGGGCTTCTTTGTCTGATAACATAGATACCTGACCCATCTTTTCACACTGCAGATGAGATCTTGGACTGCAGACCAGTGTGGACTGATAAAAATCCCCCGCTCCTGATCTGACAGTAGCCCTCTCAGAGTTAGCCTTCATTATTTTGTGTTTTAGACATAAACTTGGCTTGTTTTGCCCTGGATTTCTGTATTTGGGAGACTCCATATTGTTAGCATGGATTTTTTTACATGTTAAATTCGTTAACAATAAACACAAGGTTTTTTTCTGAAATACTGGATGAGAGTACAGTCAAAGTAATTCTACCTGTAAAAAACTGATAGAAAGCTTGTAAGTTTTTGAGCAAAATACTCTGTTAGCAATACTGATCTTAGAAGTTCTATATGCTGGTATTTGTTGTGAGGTAAGAAAATTTCAGGAAAGTTAAGGCACTGCGTCAGCTATCAGCATACTCTATTAATAATTTTTCTTGTAAGAGTAGACATAAATTTTATAACTGCTGTGTATTGGAAGTGGAATATATCTCAATAGTAAGACTTTACTGAGCAATTGGAAACCACTACAATGTTTTCAAATCACTTAGGAAAAAAAAGAATATTTTGGTTTGGATCTGACCAACTTTGTCTCTTCCCTAAGTAGCCGACCAGCAAAGAAGAGAGAAACTGAAAAAGAAAATAGGTGGGTGTGAAGAGAAAACGAATTTCTGTGAACCTTTCTCCCGATCTTGTCCAAGAGACAACAGAAGGCTGCTGCCACCCTCTTTTAGAAAGGTATGTATTTTAATTTCGTTTAGTAGATACTATCATATACTTGCCTCCCATAGTAACAGCTGATCGCTGCTGTGCAGCAGAAAGTAGACAAGGGTCTTCCTGGCATGTGCCCAACACCAAATGCATGTCTTGACCTTCTGACAAAGATGTCAGGTATCTGGATGAAGGGTGCTTCCAGTAAATACAAGCTCTAATTACCCTTGAATTGTCTTCCTTTCACCTCAGCTGAAATTCCTGTCCTCTCTGTCACTCTGGAGCTCTGTACCATTTCCTAAGGCAGAACTCTATTACCTCTACCCTTCCAAGCAGAAGAATCAGGAATTTTCCATTTTTTTCTTAATGAAAACTCCTATTTGGTAATACATTTCATATCTAACAGTGTACTACACCCTTCAGTTACATTTCTTGAAAGCAGAAAGAGTACTTAGACCAAAATACATCATTCTGTATATATATAGTCTGCTTATATGCATAGGCTCACTTAGTTCGGCTAACATTTCATCAAGATATGTCATGTGTATTTCTATCTAATAAATAAATAAGTAAATAGCCCAATAAATTACATTCTTGTTCGTTGCTGTAAATGAGCAATTGCAGCCTAAAACAGAGTAATGATTTTACTCTGTGATTCTAACAGCATAAGCTTCTTACATTGTTTAAATATGTGTAAAGCTGGAGGACATTTCCAAATAGTACAGCAAACACCATCAGTTTCTTTCCATGTGACTGATTTTTTCAGCAGGCAGCCTGAGTGTGACCTTACTGCAGTGCAGAGAAATAATGCTTTGAAATTCAATACATGGCTCTTAGTTATGGATGAAAGCACAGACATGAATAAAAAAAGGGAGGAAATGTGATATTGAAAATCTAAATTTTATTTTTTGTTTATACCATTTTTGTCCTTCCATGTTATTTTTTGCAAACTTGGTGCAGGCAAAGTTCCTTAAATTGTTTCATTGCAAAATCGAGTAACATGTGCCTCTAATTACTGCATGAACTCCCAGCTTTAAAGTGAAAGGATGCACTATAACAGACTACAGCTTTTTTCCTGTGTTTTTCAAAATAAGATTTTCTAAAATCTTACCTGAATTGAGCTGGCCATGAATAAGATCTCTGATTTGAACAACACTTGGTATTTCATATCTCATGTTCAAGTAATCCTATTAATAGGCATTTCTGGCTGCTAATGAATTTTTTAAAAGAAATGAATCC
Source organism: Vireo altiloquus (assembly GCA_013396875.1). Classification (NCBI taxonomy): domain Eukaryota; kingdom Metazoa; phylum Chordata; class Aves; order Passeriformes; family Vireonidae; genus Vireo; species Vireo altiloquus. The sequence continues at coordinate 1,164,294 of VZRF01001259.1, read as the reverse complement.
GTGCCAAAAGTCAATTGAAGGAAGGCTGCGTCATAGGAAGTTAAATTTCTCTTTTAACTGCTTGAAGTATACCATTGCCTTGACATTTCAAGGTCCCTTTCAGCCTGTTTTTTGAGATTTTTTTTTTCTGAAGAATGAAAGTTATGACCATCTGCTTGTGCATATGAAATATAGATTGGCAAACACCATTAACTGATTCTAGTCTCTTGTTAATTTTGTATGCAACACACATGTGTGGCTGTGTGAAATCCCTACTCAAACACTTTATATTTAAAGATTTATTATACTCTTAAAATACCAGAAGTCTGAACGTATATTCTGCTTAAATCAGTTTTGTCAAAATGGGAGATGTCAGTGACTAAACAAAGCAGAAGAACCTCCTGAGCATCAAAGAAAGTTGTTTTCATTAGGCATGTTCTGATTTCCTTTCAGGCTTCCTCGTGACAATCACTTCTTGTGCTGGTTGTTTGAATTAATGCACATTCAGTAATTCCCCTTATTAATAACATCACAGTATTTGAGGAAAGTAGGAACCTACGACATTATAGAATTGATACCCACGCACACACGAGCACAAAATGAAAGAGCGGAAGGAGGAGCATAATTTTGAACAGTAGTGATGCCAGTATTGAAATTTAATATATTCGTAGAGCATCCAGTTTGTTCACATATTTGTATGAATTTTCTCCAATGGCAGCTTGTCACTTCTTATAGAGACCTTTGCTCTGCCCAGGCAGAGAGAGCAGGTGCTCAGCTGACTTAGAGCAATATTTAAGTAGCTGCCTCAAATTAAAAGAATCATACACATTTATTGCAAAATGGCAGCTTCTGTGTCCTGACAGTGCAGTTCCTAGAGCATCTCTTTGATCTTATTTTATGATGGTAGATGAACTATTCTATTGGAAGACCTTTTCATACAAGAGTAAGTTAATTTCAAGATTAAATTAATCTTACTGTAACTTCAGTGACCCCAGTGAGAGCTGCCTTGGACCTTTTATGTGAAAAAGTATTTAGCAGCCTTTCTTTTCAAAGTTTTCTTTTTATAAGGTAGCTGATACTTCAGTGGCTTTTGATCTGGGAAACTAAACTTCTTGTAGAAAGTTAAAGTAACGTACAGAGAAATTTAGATTCTTTCTCTGTGTTACTACTTTTGCCCATCAGATGCCAGCAGTATACTTTGATGTGTTTTTACTGAATTTTCTCTTCCACAGAGTCCATGAAAATTCAGAGGTCCTCTCTCTAGGCTTTCTGCAAAATACTATTCAGTTTACCCCAGTTTTGTGACTAATAAAATTGAAGCATAAATACATACTTTATGAAAATTTTTAAAGGGGTTGCTTTCAAAAGAGATTATACTTGGTTGAATCAACAGAATAGGATCAATATTGGTGACCGAGATATAAGTTCAGATTTTTTACTCCAAATAACATTAGTTATAGTTCTTGATAGCTCTAATATCTGAATCTCAGATACTGTCATGGAATTTTTAAAATTTTATTTAAGAATAGAACTAAATGTATTTTAAATATATTTTAATGTGTGCTATTGTATATTTGTAGGCATGTTTTTGGTGGGTTTTTTTTTGTTTCCTACTTAAACACATGATGATTTTGTAGATAACAGATAGAGAAGAAAGTGAGCATACTTGAGTACAGTTTTCTTGCAATGCAGGTGTACAGAAAATTTTCAGCAAGTTCAGAAGTGACAAACTGCATTCTCTGACACTCCTTAGTATCTTTTTCAAATGACCAACATAGTTCCTTTTTCATTATATTGTTTCTTCGTATCCTTGGCGGCTGTACTTCTCCCTGTTCAAGTAGTAGTTTTGCCTCAGGATAAGGGCTTTTAAAGACATTCTTTTCTCAGTACTTGAATGAGTATATCTCACAGTTGACACAGATGCAGCTTAGGGTTGCAGTTCTCTCTAGTCACCAGAGAGCTACTTGGTCTGTTCTACTTAGGGAATATTTGAGAAGGAGAAGAAAAGAACTGCCCTAAGCTTCCTCGTATATAAGGAGTGCTTAAACTTAGGATATTGCCGTGTCAATTTTGTGCCTTTGTGCCTGCGTTTTAGGATCAACTCAACTGCTGAGCAATAGAACATGTCACTTTCATAAGGTGTAGAGAAATAATTGGCTAATATAATTTCATATCTTTTCTTAATTATTTTCCATAATGCAGGGGACCAGTCATGATATGCTCGTGAATGTTTCTGCAGTCTGATTTATATTGCGCTTCAATTGACTGATTTAGTCACTGAGAGTAAAACGTTTACAAGAATTAAGCTACTTGTAATATAGACTGAGGAGTATGGAATTAGCTTTTCAAAACATCTATATAGGTGGATTCTGAAACTTTCCAGTCTTATCTGTTTTCTATAGTGCAGAGCTACCACTGCAACTACTTTATATGCAAACAATCAGACTCGTAAGCCTCATTATACTGCTTGCTAACACAGGCATTTGTTTGGCTTTGTGACTGCATGTTATCAGCTCAGCATTTAATTATGCTGTAGTAGTAAAATAAAGTTGACTCATGTGAGACACTGTCAAGAAGAGCTTATTTTGCCTCAGTTAACTGAAAAAATACCTCTTTCCATTAGGCACCAGCAGCTCTGGATACTTTGTGGTGCTGGAATAGTGTAGATAGGTCTTACTGATGTGAGAGAAAATTGTTGTGAAGGAAATATATGGTATAACAGCAGTGTGATCTGTGACTTAATTTTCATGGTAAAATACCTGCACTGTTAATATTCCTCTGAATAGCATTTACTGCATGCTACAAAATGTATATTCATTATAATTAAGCTTTAATTTAAAATACTGTGTTTGAAAAGAAAAAAAATGAAATCGTGTAGATTTTAAGCAATAACAGTAGCAGTATTATGACAAAATGCAGCATTTATATGCTAAGAGACTACTGAAGTTTTAAAATTCAGAATTTTTAAAAACACCTTTTTTAGAGTTGAATGGTAGAATAGAAAATCTGTATATTTACAAGCTATACTTAGACAAATATACTACAGTATATGTTACTAGTTTACTAGTAATACATTACTATCTTATGCCATCTATTAGTAGGTTACAATGTCATAAATTTTCAATAAATGTATAAAGATTTCCAATTTTGGTAATTGGGTTGGTTTTTTTTCTCTCCATATACGCCCCAGTAGGAGACTTCAGAAGTCTCAGGACAAGTATTGATTATCTTGCAAGATCCCCACAGGCACTTCATTTTACAATTGTTTTTGTGACTCTTGTTGGCATTCAGTCCATTGTCACTTCCTGGTGGGGAAAATCGCACATCCAGCCCTCAACACATTTTAATCAGCTGATTATTTTCAAAAAGTGAAATGTTCGTGAGGATTTTTTCCAGGTTTATATTGTGCTCAGGCAATGAAGCACCATTGGAAATGCACTAGATCTGTTTCAGAGTTAGTCTCTCAAAGTAGTTTCCACATAGATTAATTGTGAGATCAGGGTATCTTCCTGTTCTTTGTTCAGGTGGTGGAGGTACATGAACAAGTTAATTTCTCTGTTAGCTATCTGAACTAAACTTCAAGTTTGTTAAAAACCTCAGGTAGCCTTAGAAAATGAATTTTCTTCTTAGGAAACACCTCTTGTGTTTGTTACTTGTTACTTGTATACATTTTCCTAAATCTTACAGCACTTTGTTGGTGATGTGGACCTATATGAACTGCCCTAGTGTAAGGAAATTATGACAATAATTGTAGAAATTTAGCTGTTGGTTTTGAATTGGGTTTTCTCAGTTGTTATATTTTAGCTGTTATTTTGCCTTGCTGATTGCGTGGTACAGCAGTGAGATTTTCCAAAATAGCACTGTCCTCCCTCACCGTTGCACTGTAAGCACTGTCTCTGGGAGTTGTGGTGCTAGGTAGTTTGAGTACACACAATGGGAGTCATGTCTTCTCCATCATACAATTGTGTGTAACAGAACTTGAATTTCATAGTTACATGTGTGGATGAAATAAGTTGGTTTATACAAAATTTTGTTTGTTGATAGGCTTTTGGTTTAATCTTCCAGTTCTGCAATATGCCTACCCCTGGAGATTGTAAAATGTCACCTAATTTTCACTGACTGACAGAATATTTGGTGGGTGGCTGTATCCTAGGTAGGAAAAGACCATACACCAGCTGTTTTCGTAAGGTGTTTCAGACACATTGTAAAGCACATTTACTAGTGTGCATACCCTGTCCAGGTATTTATGCTTTGAAATTGCAAATTTTTCAAAACTCTCTCTCTGACCAAAATAAAATTTCTATTAAATTGGTCTTTTTAATAAAACAAACAAACAAACCAAAAACTCCACGTTAGGATGTCACTTAGATTTAGTTGTGGTTCTATTTGTCTTTGCCACAGTGTCATAATACAATTCAGAAATAATGCTGAATTTTTAAGCATGGGATAATTATGGATAATGTCTACCTTAGCTTGCCCAGATGGTATGAACAGAGCATATCCAGGTAAAATAATTCGCCTCAGTGCAATGATTCCTTGACTTGTAAAAATGTATTGATTAAACTCTTGGTTTGATGTAGCCATCAAAATTCCGTAACAGAGCACCAGTGTTTTGCTTTTGAAGCAAGCCATTTGGTTATTACTCTTATTTGCTGTGACTAGGTTTTAAAATCTATTAGCACTGAGGGTGCTGTGAAACCAGTTCAATTTTACAAAAATTGAAAGTTTTTACATAGGAAATACCTCCAAATTGGTAACAGTAATAGTTGGGAGTATCTTCATGAGCAAAACAGATAACTTGGAAAGCAATCAAATGTTGGATTTTTTTTTTTCCTAGAGTTTCTTTGAAGTAGAAGACAATCTCTTCCCCTGTGCTGGTCACGCACGGTGCCCGTCAAAAGCACCATCTCCTTTTCGCGAGCATTGCGTGGTTCACTCCAGTCCAGTAAAACGTGCCAGAAAGTGTCCTCGGAATGTATCCAGGGCACCTCACTCAAGTGTCTGTCCACCAAGGCCGCTAAGCAAACACTCTGGATTTTTATGCTGTCATTCCGTTGTGAACGGTGGTTGTTCCCAGATGTGTCAAGGATACAACCCCAAAGTGAACAGCGGGGATCTTCTAGAGAGACACCCTGAATGCTTTACTAAGAGCCGAAAACCTTTTACTCCACGCACCTTAATATCAAATGCTAAATCCCTCCTGCCAGAGTACAAGTATTACACTCCCGCTCGAAGGAAGAAGAATAATCATCGCAAGCAGCGTATGGAAGCCCAAACACAAACTGATGTCTTCAGGTACAGAGATTGAACCTTTATTTTGTAACTCTGGAATTTAGATGTTATCTTAACAGTATCTTCATAAAAGCAATGTGTTTTGCTCTCATTACAGTTGTATAAAACCAGAATAATTATTTTGAAGTTATTCTAGATAAACCTTAGCAAAAGCTAAGAATGTGATTTTCATTTTTTCACTGGCATATTTTGCTGTCTTCTTCTTTAACTGGTTTAATCTATAAAGGTTGGATAAAAAATACCACTAAATTTAAACTGTGGGATCTCACAGTGAAAGCTGGTGATAATCATTCCCTCTCTCTTCCCTAGGCTCTCTCTGGTGTATAGTTGTAAAGAATTAACCTGTAAGAGCATGCAAGTTGTTCCCTGCTGTTGCCCCTGGAGTCTGATGCTTTCCAGTTTGTTAATTAATACGTCATGCAAAGATCTGTTTTTAACTTTTGAATGCAGCTCTTCTTTGGTTTTTTATCACTTGAATTTAAATACCTTCAGATATACCCCGTATAAAGTATTTTAAACAAAACTACTGTCCTTCTCTTGCATCGAACTTCTTAGCAAATTGAACAATTCTGATTTAGTTTTGTCTTTACTGATACTACCTTGTAAAGAGAAACCTTTTCCCTTTTGTGTCCTCTATGCCTGCATGTCCAACTCCAGTTTTGTCATACAAATTGGGAATTTCCTAAGACTAGAAATATGATAGCTTTGGCTCTGTATTGCAACTGTTGATTTTCTGGCTGTGGGTTGTCTGTTTTCCTGGTGCACTTTTAATTTTAGGATCATCTCCATTCTTAATTCTGAACAATTATTTTGGATAATTTAGTTATCCTCTGTTAATATGCAGCTAAATAATTAATTTGGATCACTTGTGTATGATTACTCTCATCCTTCAAAAAAAACTGTAACTTAGTTTTATTATGTGTACCTTAGTCTGGGAGAAATTTTCTGAGCTGTTCGGTACTATGTTCTGCTCAGAGCAATGGGAAATTTCCACAGTGGCACTGGTATTCTCATCCTGCATATTTTGAAAGTAGTCTGCTTGGAAATCTAATACCTTTCTAAATTTTGTAGCTTTCCATCTGGAGACAAAGTGTGCGTAGGAAAAGTTATGTGTGAACATCAGAAGATCCCATCAAAGGTAATAATACATCTATCAGTCATCTACGTACTCTTCCCTCACCCGTCACTATCACGATAGAGTAATACGCTTCATCACTGCCATAGCAGTGAACAGCTCATTTAGGTTTTCTTTTCTCTCTTGCCATGACATGAATTAGTTTGAAAGAGGACAGAGACTGAGTGGAAACAATAAGAAAAAATACTGAGGCACGTGAAGAGATCTCTTTAATTTTTTTTTCTCTTGTGTTTCTGTAGGTGCACTATCAAATACGGTCATAGATAATTAGTATATGACTTTTCAGCAGAAGAATGTGTCCCTTTTGTCTGTTTACCCAGAGTTTCTCAGAAAGGACATAAAATTTCTAGTGCTGCTTAATCACATAGAGTTATTAAATTAATTTTAATGGTAAAATTTGCTGTGTATTTGCTCTGATAATAAAGATTTTTATCTCTGTATTGTAGGCTGAAGCTAAAAGATGTGCACTGGATGAGCCTGAGAGAGAAACAGAAGGTTGTCAATGCTCCATCCTAAGGTGACTGATTTACAGCAGGAGGGAATATTTGAAATCATCCTTCTTTCGATACAGCTGGTTCTCAGGCCATAAGTCTTCACTGCCATTTCTAAGTCTCTTCTCGCAGGACTTTTGTTAGGTTGGGTTTTTTACATCAATGGCCTTTCCCAGCTTCAAAAATCATGATTTTCTTGTGATAAGTTCCACTGGGAAGCCAATTAAGAAAGAGAGTTCTGAAATACATCAGTATTTTTGTTAGGAGTGAGAGCAATGACACATTTATACAGTTGTTAGTTCTGTGCGTCTGGGCTCAGGGATTATATAGTACTATAACTAAACACTGCATTGGTATTCCAATTGGTACTTCCCCTTAGTGTCTCCAGGCATCCAGCCTCCTGTATCTATGATTTGTGAGAATTATAAACCAGGAGCATTTCCCATGTCTTTTTCTGAAGACTTAATAGTGAGATTGCTACAATGCAAGAGCAGTGTTGGAAATCAAGCCAGAACCCAAGGGCTCCTAGCTGATTTTCCTCATTGCTGACCTAAGCGTCATGCATGACTCGCTGATTTGCTCTCTGACCTTTTCATACAAAGGCATTTTATCTGAGGAAAAAAATGTACTCTGAGTTGAAAAATCACTCTAATGGATAGCAGAGATTGAATAGCATCTAAGTAGCACCAAGGTCTTCTGAGCAGTGCATCAAGTGGGGTGGTATATGCTCTTGAACCATAGTCTTTCAGGTTTCAGTGCAAGTAGGAGATTTTGCTGCTGGAACAGGGTTTAGGGGTGTTATGGTGGGTTTTTTTGCAAAAGGAATGGTATAATGGCATACCATGGCTCAAGAAGGAAATTACATGCCAGGTAGTATAAAAGGAATTTAGAATGTTGTTCTTTTTCTTGCCCTCTGATTTTCTGAATAGAGAGACATCACAATGTCCTCAGAAGAAGTGTTCACAAAGGAAGACTGTTGAGGCTGAGTAAGTATGCCTAAACCATTTTTCTACTCTTTTATAACATCAGATTAGAAAGCTCTCCTCAAAACTGATGAACTTGAAACATATAATGCTTAAAAAATTTTATTTGAATCCAAAAATGAACAAAAATCATTTTAGCTTCAGAAGATTGTACAGTGCCTATAGTTGTTTCCAGTTCTTTTTAGGTCTGTAATCTCTGAATCAAATATTGGCAAATGAAACACCGAATTGAAGGGCATTCTTACCACATTTCTGCACTGAAATTTGATGAGAACTAGAAGAGTTTGGGGTTATAGTCAGAAACACTACTAATGCTTCATCAAGTGGCCTTGTGAAAGTCATTTAATTCTTTGTGCTTTAGGACAAGCTTGTCCTTGCTCTACTTAAGGCTTATGATAGAGGTCTCCAATACCAGCTGTAAATAACTTTCTTGAGACTGTAGAGGAAACCAAAATTATAATCTTTGCACACAGTAACAAATTTTATGTAATGAAAGTCGTGGAAGTTGTATTCCATTTTTTATTTTCTGTTCATTAAGACTGGAGAATGACTCAGTAGAATTTGAATGGATGCTTTGGGAGACTTAAAAAGATACTATGAAAGAAAAACAGCACTGAAATATTTTATTTTGGGGTTTTCTTTCTTGTTGTCTTTCAAGCAGAATTCCAGACTTTTGGAGTGTGTCCTGTTTAGAGTATTTGTCATCAACAAATCTTTTAGAGGTATTAGAGATAAGAGGTGAAAGTCATGTCTCACCCTAACAAGATTTTATATATCAAGGAGATGTCTTGAAATGAGTGAATGCTGCCAAACAAGCAGTTAAACTCTTCTTGGCTTCCACTTAGGACTAGCAATTTTCAGCTGCAGTCAGATTCTCTAGAAGCTCCCTTGGAAGCCTTTACCCAGAGCATCAAACTGCAATTGTAGACTTTCTTCCCAGTTAGCTCACCTTTGTTCTGAGGGCAAAGCAGGTTCTGAGCACGCTCCAAGATTCACTGATTCCCTCGCTTGGAATCTCCATGCTAATTTATACCACAACAGAAAGTTAGCATGAAGACAAAGCACCATGACCACCTTTCTAACAATCTCATATTTTGCAGTTCTTTATTACTATCTAGATTGAGCAAAAGTCTTAGTTTTTCCTGATAGGCTTTCCCTTTCTGAAAAATAACCACTGATACAAGAACGATAAAATCTTGATGGCCATTCCCATGAAGGTGATTTGACCTACTACAATGTGTCATTATGTGTTTCTGTGGTGAAGCATTTAATACTGGGGTTTCTATTCTCCCTGCAGAGAAGAGGAGCTGTTATATTTAACTTTCATTGAAGATGTAACAGATGAAATTCTTCGACTTGGTTTATTTTCTAACAGGTAGGTTACAGTTGTTTTCAATTTTATAATGCTATGTCAGAAACCCCTGTACTCCATAAGGGAAGTAGTGATTAGTAATAATTTCTTCATACACAGATATACACAGTTAGCCCTTGCTTTCGTTTCCTCTTTTTGGCTTTATGTGAGAAAGAGTAATGAGGAATACCTGTGGATCACTGACTTTGATCTGCTGCTGTGTACCACGAGATAAAAGCTTCTATTAGAAACTGTCCCAGAACCCTTGATGGAATAATGCTAAGAAGAACTCATTTTACTCTGCAACATCTGTTTTGCTAAATAAACCGAGTTACTAATCTTTCACACAACAGGCCCTTCATCTCCCTCCTGTCCTTCTTCCTGTTCCAGTATGAATTCAGTCTTCAACACAGGTTGCCAGGGTTACATCGTCTTTCAGATAAAGGTTCACCAGCTGCTAAATCAGATTTTTTTTTTCCAATACCATGCTGGTTCTTTCTAATAAAGAACTCTCAATTTATGCAAAGAAACTTACAGTATTTCTATATGATACATATATATATTCTATATGTACAGAATATATATATACAGAATCTTAACCCATTTTTGTAATTTCCCATTCAAGACAGTCTAATTTCTTAATATTCTGATCTTGCTCTGCATTGATAATGTTCCTAGCTGTTTTTCCTATTCTGTGCACTCTCATTTTTTTCTTCTTATGTCAAGGCTGTCAGTGAGAATCATAAATTATGTACCTTTGGTAAAAGTTGGGTTTCCTCCGGTGAAATAATTTCATTTTTTATTTCTAGGGTTCTGGATAAACTGTTTGAATGCTATATAAAAGAAAATAAGAACCGCTTGGATGAGGTTTGTGCTGCCCTTACAAAAGTCTCTCTCACTGCATATGATTTAGGTGATGTTTCCAAAGAGCAGAGCAAATGCACTGTATATTCGAGGGTAAAGATAACCAGAATACTCAGTGGGGAGCCTCTCTCTCCATGAGATTTGCAGACTAATAGATCATGGCAGATCAGGAGTCACCAGTACAGTGACAAAAATGGACAACAGTTTGGTGACACTCTGTATTTAATTTAGTGACTTGATTGCAAGCAGTGTCTCTTTCCTTCTGTCAGAGTCAAGGCCTGAGTCTGAGCAGTGCTCAGGTGCCATGGGGCTGGAGAAGTGTCACTCCTTTCTTCCTTCACCCCTTAGGGCAAAATGCGCCAGATGTTGGATGTGCTGAAATCAGAACTCGGCTGCTGCCAGGACAGTGACACAGTAACCCGTGAAGGCCAGGACAGCGAGAGAGAGCTAATCCGTGACGGCCAGGACAGTGAGACAGAGCTGGTCCATGCAAACCTGGACGCCAAGACAGATCTGGTCCATGCAAGCTTGGACAGCGAGACAGACCTAAGCCGTGCAGGTCTGGATAGCAAGACAGAGCTGATCCATACAAGCTGGGACAGGAAGACAAAGGTGATCCATGCAGGTCAGGACAGCAAGACAGAGCTGCTTCGTGGAGGCCAGGCCAGTGAGACAGAGCTAAGCCATGCAGGCCTGGACAGCGAGACAGAGCTGATCCGTGCACACCTGGACAGGAAGACAAAGCTGACCCATGTGGGCCAGGACAGGAAGACAAAGCTGACCCATGCGGGCCAGGACAGGAAGACAGAGCTGCTTCGTGGAGGCCAGGCCAGCGAGACAGAGCTAAGCCATGCAGGCCTGGACAGCAAGACAGAGCTGATCCGTGCACACCTGGACAGGAAGACAAAGCTGACCCATGCGGGCCAGGACAGGAAGACAGAGCTGATCCATGGAGGCCAGGACAGTGAGACAGAGCTAAGCCATGCAGGCCTGGACAGCGAGACAGAGCTGATCCATGCAAGCCGGGACAGGAAGACAAAGCCAATCCATGAAGGCCTGGACAGGAAGGCAAAGCAAATCCATGCAGGCCGCGACAGCAAGACAGAGGTGATCCGTGGAGGCCAGGGCAGCAAGACAGAGCTGATCCGTGAAGGCCTGGACAGCGAGACAGAGCTGGTACATGAAGACCAGGACAGGAAGACAAAGCTGATCCATGCAGGCCTGGACAGCGAGACAGAGCTGATCGATGCAAGCCTGGACAGCGAGACAGAGCTGATCTGTGCAGGCCTGGACAG